>SJJU01006055.1:0-16743 GCA_012932125.1 Conopomorpha cramerella | reverse complement strand
TTTACTGGATCGAAAAAAGTACCTAAATCTTTGTAGCGCAAATTTCTCTAATCGCATGCGTCCGACAACGTCGTCTGCCCTCACATATCTGCCCTTTCGGGTAGGCATAGTTATGTAGATTCGTGCGCTCCCCCACCACACGACAGCGCCGTTGCCGTTCAGTGCTTAAGATTTTGTATACAAAAAGTTTGGTTTCGTAGTTCCCGTTCCGAATCAATTCCGTTCCGTTCGAATTTCGGAATTCCGTTTGTAGAAAAACTCTGCACATCCTAAGAGACCTACGTACCAAGTCTCATGGTTTTATCTTAAAAATGACGAACACCCATACAAACTTTTTTTTTTCTTCTTTCTTGGCTCTTATGTTTAGCTTTAAAGCCGACAATTCTGCCACAAACAATGTAGTTCTCTTCGTGTTCAAGTTATAGTATAGTCATACTAAGTCTATCTAAGTCAATAGTCAAAGTCGTGTCAAAATCACATTAAAATGTGAGGGTCGACCATCACATTTCAATGCTGCGTGGAACTTTATGCGGGAATAACAAATTGATCAAATAGGAGTCCTCTGCTTTACTTCTCACTCTCACTACATTATTTTTCATCACCAGCACATTATTACACTAAATTCACCACATTAACACAATAATTGCATACAAACTTTTAACCCCTATTTCACCCCCACACTGGTAAAAAAGTAAAAATGCTAAAACAAACGATTTTTGTATCTTATTTAGTGCTTAAATACAAAATGTAATGTTTTTATCTTCAAAAATTACGAACTTCATACAAACTTTCAACCTTTATTTCATCCCCTCACAGTTCGAAATTTCAAAAACGCTAGAACAAATGTTTTATTATTTCTTATCAAGTGCTTAAATATAAAGTTTCATGGTTTTATCTTTTAAAATTAAGAAATCCCATACAAACTTCCATCCCCCTTTTCAACCCCTTACCACCCCTATTTTGCAATAAAAAGTAGCCTATGTTCTATCTCAGGGTCTAAAGATTGTCTGTGCCAAATTTCATTAAAATCGGTTGAGAGGTTTAAGCGGGAAAGCGTAACAGACAGACAGACACACAGAGTCACTTTCGCATTTATAATATTAGTAAGGATAAGGATGACGTTGGATAGCACAGTAAATGACATACGGTAACAAAAGAAACACAGCAGGTACTAGGACCTGAGGTAAACAACAAAATTAAATTAAACAATAAATATGTACAAAAAAAATGTCATTCTAATATATGAAAACAAAAGAAAATAAGCTGTTTTAAAAACATGTCTGTTTATTACTTGTTAATAAAAAGAACTACATAGTTAATCATTATGTCCTTTATCTTTCAGCTCCATCATCAGAGCCTGGTTACCATCTAGCAGCAAAGTACTCGTCAAGAGGAGATACGAAGGTCAATTCTCGATTTACACATGCACGCAACATGTCCGCTAAATCGATCACCGGCAAATGGATCGCATCAAGCCTTTTTAAAACAAACATCGGGAGAGGTTGTAAAGAATTTTATTGTTAGTGTGTATTTGAAACTAACGTTAGAAGTGTACAGTGTAATGTACAGTGTGCAATAAAGAGTATATTCATTCATTCATTCATTATATCCTAATTTTGTTATTGTTAAGTTTATACCTAATTATATTTCGCCTAGGCATCTAATTTTGTTACTAATACATTTAAGATTGTTCTTTGCTAAAGTTTAATTAGATATAAGATAGATGAGATTTATATAAGTATTTAAATTATATTCTTGATATAAGTAGGTCCACTTTAGATATAAGTAATTGTCAATTGCAATACCCTAACAGGGTTCATGTTTGTTACCCTTATTGTACATAACACCTGTATGACATACCCACAACATGAGAGCAATAAACGAATATGAATATGAAGTGCTACGTTCGACGGTTATTGCTACGAAATGCTACGAGATGTGTGACTACGGCGTAGCATTTAAGTGATCAGTTTTCAATTTGAAGGTGGTGGAATTTGTGAATCATGATTGGGCCTTTAGTTATAAAATATTAGCAATACTTAAGAGCGTGTAAGGTCTAATGGCTAGATACAAGTATCCAAGGACCGGCAACAGGGTTCGAAACTTAATTCACTAGTGTGCGTGTTTGTCTCTTTTTGAAAGCTACGCTACGCAACGCTCGTACGATAAAAAACAACATGATGAAACCCACATATCAAAACGTGTGTACAGCCAATAACAGCGATTGCATCCCCTATCACGTTGGGTTAGATACGCTTGGTGAACCGTAGACATTTACTTAGCAAACGCCTCTGCCTACCCCGCTTAGAAAATGTACATAATTGTATAACGCAGAACAATATCAATTGTCTCACACGATACAACGCAATGAGGAACGATTGGTAGGAAAAGAACTCTCTGCAAATAATGGTACAAGATGTGTCAGACGATAATGAATTCATTTGGATTCGTATTTAAGGGTCCAAATTCACTGCTAGAGATCCGTAGTCAAATGGCGAACGCAAGTTCCTTGTGATTTTCTGACGGCCGTATGTCATAGGTCATATACATTTTACACCAGACTATACAATGTGACAGTCAATCAAGCCAAGCCATGAAAATGACCGCAATAAAAGACAGCTTTAAAAGAAAGATCACAGACTCTATACGTCCGGCAACCTAATGATTCGCTAACTATAAGCTAGATTGAACGTAATAATGACTCTGTACTAATTTCCCGGGTTTACTTTTACGTACTTTTTATGGTTGTGATTCGATCCCTTCTATGAAGCGTATATTTGTTATTTTTTTATATTAATTCTTATTGAGTATAAGGATTTAAACTAAAATACTTTCTTACATTAATGTATACATACTAGAAGTTAAATTATATAATTAAAATAAATAAAGTTAAAAAATAAAATATTTTCCTGGCTTAAAAGAAAATAACAGTTAAAGATCTGCATGTACTATCTGCTCTATCCATAAAAAACTGTAACTTGATTGCAGCAGAGTACATAATTGTGTGAATGGGAACTGGCTTTGTCTCGCGAGTTTAACAAGTTAGCCTATGGTTTACACGGAACCCTGAGGACACGACTCAAATACACTCTTAAGAGGGATTTGAGCAAAGAAACGAGAAGCATTTACAAATGTGACAAGGAAGTAGAGTTTTTGCGTTGGGGAGGGGGAAAAAATCACGTTTATGTATATAGCATGCAAACAACGGAACTCGCTTATAGATTATTCACAAAAGCCATTTCGCTTGTGTTATGCCGTTTACGTAATGACTTACTTAAAAGTTACATAGCTTTATTTAACAAAATTATATTTACTTTTGTTTCTAAAGTATTGCATGTCCGTTTAGTATCTAACGTATTATTTCTCGACGTCAGAATCATAAGGTCCGATATTTCATTGGAACAAAATGATACATCCAACCTTATGCTTCTGACGTCGAGATTTATTAATCACATAATAATTTTAGTACCTGGACGACCGAGCTTCACTCGAAGTAAAAAAATCGATTATATTCCTTCGATTTTTTCATAACCCCATCGCTAGTTACTCCAAAACCAAAACGTCCCCCGCACCATCCTACGTATAGCATAGTATTACTACTCGGCAATAGATGTCAGTAAGAGTCGTATTAACAATTTGAGCAATTTTTCATGCCCGAAAACACGGTTGGAAAGATGTTTTCTAAAAATTAAACCTAGCTAGATCGATTTATCGCCCCCAAATCCCTCTACATACCAAATTTCATGAAAATCGGTGCAGCCGTTTCCGAGATTCCAATTTTATATATATATATATATATATAAATATACAAGAATGCTCGTTTAAAGTATAAAGATTTATTTTAGAAAAAAAAAACCGATTTCAACCAGTACATTACTAGTCGCCTCTACTATTTTTTTAGGTTCCCCTCTTTTTGTCTCCCCTTCCTCTGGTCTGCCATCACGAAACCCTGACTTCCTTATCATGGGACCACCTTTGAAATATCTTCTATCCAAGAAAAAAAAAATAATTTCATAAACAACGAAGTTATCGGCGAACAGACAAATAAAAAAGCATAAATACGGTCGAATTGAGAAACCTCCTTTTTTCAATTCGCTTAAAAATGGAATGCGATATTTAATTTTATGTTGGTAATGGAATTTATTTACCTAATAATGTATTTTAGGGGAGACCGCGTCTCGGCAAACGGAGTATAGGACGCCCCCAGGCAAGGTGGACTAATGATATACGCAAGATGGCTGGCAGAAGCTGGATGCGAGAAGCCGTAAACAGAATACAGTGGCGTGCAATTGGAGGGGCCTATGTCCAGCAGCGGACAAGTATGGACTGATGATGATGATGAAGTTCATTAAGTCATAGGGAATAATTTCGTTATATGCTGCGATGTGTAACAATAACCTCAGCTAGAGAAAAGGCGCAGGAGATATTGGCCTGGACTCAAGGACCCCTTACAGTATTTTTTCCAGCATCCGTGAAGCAGGGAAAGTTGTGGCTTTCCGTGGTTTGCCTTTTAACCAGGGAAACCCCACCACCACTAAAGCCCTCCCGGCATCTCGACGTGATACTTGTTTCTTTGAAGTACCGCCTTCACCGCAGCCCCCTATCCGCCACTCCTTATGAAGAGCAAAGGAAACCTTAATCCACTATCCTTACACCCGAAACTGTAGGTCACAACTCCTTTCAATCCTAACACTCTCTAGTCTACCTATTCAAAGGTCAAAACGTTTATCAAACCCTACTCTAGTGAACCAAAACCTATCGCAATATTTTAAAGGCAACATTTTGGTCAATGACTAAATAAGCGATCTACGAGCTAACAAATCGATCGACCGTACACCAACAGTGGTTTACGGGCTGATTAGTGAACAATGTGCTCGCGGACTAATCGAGTTAAAGCCTAAATGGACTAACCCAGATCGTGCACAAGAACTATTCTGGTTTAGAAGTGTCTAATAATAATAGGTATACGTCTTGAAAGAGAGTTGGATGTGAAGGGCACACTTAATCACGGAACTGTAAATAGATAAACGTGTATATGTAAATCAAGACGAAAATATATGGCGTGGGGTAAAACAATACGAAAATGATCGTTCGTTTCATGACCATCCATTCCATTCATTAATTATGGGCAACATCCACCAATAGCAGATTGCGGTGCTGTGCCCTGATTGGTCTTACGTCATTAAAACTAAGAAATAGACAAGAAACAACCGATCGTTTTCATAGCATTCTAACCCCATAGTAATTGTGAAAATGGAGAGCGAATTAAGAAATAAGCGTTACGTATGGGCTTATTAATAATCATAATAATTATGAGATTGACTTATGGAGAACGCGACTTGATATAATTTATTTTCCTCTTTATCAATATTAAGGAGTGTGATGCATTATCATTACGCATCGATACGAAAGAGAGAGAGGAAAATGCGACAAACATAAATCGCTTTGAGTGTGCGTATGCATGTATCGAACGTCTAAGAGTGCCAAACTTATCCTGTACTATACTCGTTTTTGTCCGAATTAATGCTATAATGCTTGGTGATCCGTGGGTACTTGCTTTAGCAAGTGCCTCTGAATACCCCTCTTTGGGATTAAAGGCGTGAAGTGTATTTATTTTTTATTTTTTTAATGCTATATTCTCTCGGATTACGAGAATTATTACGACGTCCACACACACACACACACACACACACAATACAACTATTAGACACCCCATGACAGCGAAACTGTTCTGGCATTATATATCCTAGTTCAAGCATAACGTTGCTAGTCGTCGCCTAATGACGAGCGCCCGTGACGTGAGTGAATGACAGCCATCAAATGAGCCAATCATCGGTTTGGCCACGCCCATTCTCCAATTATTATTAAGATGTAAAATTTTGAACATTAGTCTAGTAGGTTCCGAAGTAATGAATTTCCTACTTCTGCCATTAAAGTCATACTCTCCGTACAAAAAAAAAGACTAATTTTAACTGAATACTGAATAACGTAATGGAAAATGGAGAATTTTCAAACTCCAAAAATGTCTTATCTAGATGAGATTAAATTAATTAAATCATTATCTAGATGTCGCTCGCTGATCCAGGGTGACTTCTGTCAGTTATGTTTTACTACGTTTTATATTACTTGGGTAAGTTATTCGATCTTAAGACACTTTTGTAACATGTAAACAAACAACAAAAAAAATTAACTGTCACCTTCAATGCTGACTGCTGGGTCGTCCGTCATTTGGTTGACATTAATCCCCCTTAATACAACTAACGGCATCTTTCATAACTAAGAGAAACTAGACCTTATAATCTAATCAACTGTCCGAAATTTTACTTTCACATATGACACGGATAAGAAATTGCCTGTAAAAAAAAGTTGTTGCTATTTGAATTTCGCATTGCCGTTCTACGAACATTAGTCTACGTCATTTCTGTATAGGTAGGTAGGTACATAAATTATAAGTAGGTACTCGGGCGGGTGCTTTTAATTTACTGTATAGAGCCATTAAATTTTATTTTATCGTCAGGTTTAATAAGCGAGGGCTATTCCCTCTTGACTGGGTCCTTTTATGAAGCCCGGTTGTTAATGTAGGTGGGTTTTTGGAGTGCCGTGAATTTTATTTCTTGTTTGGGAAAAGCAAATCGCTTTTGAAATCGCGTCCTCTGCATGACATACATTCTACATTACAAAGTCACGTGCATTATTCCCGGTGGGGTCATCACCTTCCTTCCTCCAAACCTCTGCACGATTATATCTCCTAAATCTCTTCTAAGCTGATAAATTGGTGATTATTGGTACTTAATTGTTATTGCTGTTATGTGGTGAATACGTATCAACCTTTTTTTTGTTGTGTTGATACCCCACCACTATGATGACTGCGGCAGGGGAGAATTTGACATGCCCATAAGTTCCGAGCACAAGAATAGGAGACTGGAGACTGAGGTTATCCCTTCCCTGTCGACTGAAAGGACGTAGGAAATGTGGCGCGCGAGCGGAGGACTCGTGAGCTTAAAATACGGCCACCGAGAGGTGGTGGTGGTACCACGGTGATCTAGACCACTCTTGAATGTAGTAGCTCAGGTCAGGACGTTCCGGGGGCCCTGGACTAACATGCGAGTGGTCTTCTTAGGGGTTTTAGTCGGTGCGAGTCTCACTTCCCGCCAGCGGTAGGGTATCTATAACGGATTCCCCCACGATAAAAAAAGGTAAACGAAGGGTAGCGTTAGACTTACTGACTAGAACGCCCCACTTAGCTGTCCTGTACTCACCTGTTCACGTTGCTGGGACCTACTGGTCCTGGGCACCCAGATGACATTCTTCATGCTCCACCCAACGACAGCCCCTGTTGGTTCCTCCACGGTGGTTATTAGTTCACTCTGACAAATTTCTCTTTCACGACTCCGGTACCTAATACCCCGATTCTATTTACTTTTAGGATGTCTCGCACTTTAAGCAAAGATTTTAGGATACCGCAGTCCAATGTGATTATATCACCGCCCTGTTGGACCTACTTTCACGTCATCGCAGAACTCCACGTCTCTCAAGGGCCTGTGGAACTGTGACAGTGTGCGGCCTCTAACTCGGCTTAAAGCCTTGTTGGTAGTTACTAGACTAGAATTTTAGTAGGTAGGTAGTGATTACAATCAAGTGATGACACTTGATTGTACACAGTACTCTCAGGCAAGGTAAACTGATTATATACGCAAGATGGCTAACAGAAGCTGGAAGCGAGAAGCCGAAACAGATCACAATATCGTGCAATTAGAGATGCCTATATGCAGCAGTGGACAAGTATGGGCTGATGATAAATGATCAATTGACGTTGCAATAGTTGCACTTAGTAGTAAATAGTAGGTAAGTACCTAGTACAGTCAGACAGATTTAGTTACTTCATTCTCGCAATTCTGTACTTAAAACTCAGAACTCGATTACCTACCTAGTTTCGTTATCTACTTTACGGATAACGGGGCGTTACTTTCATACAATTTTGACACATCGTAACGTTGGATGTGCCAATAATGTCCGTACTGTATAGTATACTCGTAATAAAGGAACCCGTGGTAAAATACTTGACTAGTCCTAACAGGACTTCTAGATTCTCGTCGAAATGTATGTGCGAACCTTTAACTTTTTTTATTAAACAAGTTTTTGACGTTTTAACTAGTCGGTTGGACCTTTAGACTGCATACCTATCTCTCTCTATTGTCTCGTATGATTAAGTGAGGGAGAGCAAGATAAGACCATTTCGCAAGAGGTACGATACATGACAACGAAAGAGATGCACAACGGGACACCTGCATCTAGTCCATCTCAGTAGACAAAATCAGTGGCGCAGTATTCCTATCGTCGGTGTCCCATCCACTTGTCTCTATACAGGTTGATCCAAAAATACCCTTTCGGTTGCAGTACTGACCGTGTCCATTTCAGCAGTTGTAAAAGAAGAAACAATATCTTCAAACAAAAAGCACAATCAGATGATCTAGTTTGTAGACAGAAACAGTAGTAGTTTGGCTTAAAAGGGTAATTACGGTTCATCCTGTGTATAGCACCCATCCAAGTAACTAACTTCGGTTTTTGAACTGTTAGCTTTAGTTATTGATTTCTCAAAAAAGAGCCAAAGAATTCTTGACATCTAAGTAAAATTAACTCGAGTGTATTTGGTACATATACTAGGTATGTAGTTGTACTTGCTTACAGAAGATTGTTGGTTCAATCAAGTCTGACTAGACACGTCAAGACTAGACACGTGTGACACTACTTGACACCACGTGACTTGTAACACTTCTGATTTTTCCTTTAATAATATTTACTTAAGTGTATGATAGTGTATGGAATTTATAACCCTGCCATCTTCAAATAACCTGAAGGTATGCTCTGGCAGTCCTTGACTGTACCAATAATATGGTTAAGTAACACCTCCAGTCAAGTGTATAAATTGTTCTCACAAATCAATACAGTCAATTATTCATAGTTTGAACAATTGAATTAAGTTTTATAAATAACTAGTTGAATCAGCAAACATCCTTTTGACAATATGCATTATTAAACGTGTTTTTCTGCTAGAATATGTACCCATATATTATATTTTATGGTTCCCCAAGAAACAATCAATTTATCTATAAAAACAGTATCAAAATCTGTTTCGCACTTTTAGACATTTAAGCATACATATAGGGACAGACAGCTGGAAGGGACTTTGTTTTATAGTAGGTATGTATTGAAACAACTAATTAAAACACTGTTATTTTATTTCAATACACATGGGGAAATATTATGACATAGTCTTAGGAGTTCATAAAATATTTGTTACTGAAAAGTAGTTTGGAGAAATGTTATTTTTGTTTTTTGCTCTTACTCTAGGAGGATGACTCTGTTTTTGTCCACCCTAACATTGGGAGCACTTTTCAATTTCTTGATAAATTTATCTGCAATTCTATCATCTACCTCCTGGCCAGTAGCTTCTGAGTACTCTCCCAAAACTTTCTTTTGAAGTCTTTTAAATGGTATTTCATCCCCTTTCTTCTGCAGGACAGACAGTATAACTGCATGCCAATTAAATTTACTTGGATTAGCCAATTCCTCTTCCCCTTTTGCAACATTCTGATCATGAAGGCAGACACTTTCATCTGAATCTTCTACCTTCTGCTTCTTCTTTTTGGTCTTTTCACCATTCACTAGTGGTTTGATCTCCTCCACCTCAACTGCTGGAGCCACTTCAGGATTGTCCTGAACGGCATTAATTGTATCCTGTCTTTTGCGTTTCTTCATTTTCTTATCATTCTCCTCTGCATCATCTTTCAAGTCACCATTGCTTGTTGATTCTGTTCTGTTTTTCTTCTTCTTTTCCTTTTTAGTGGTGGTGGTGTTAGTGTCTTCCTCTTCTTTGGGTGCTTCAGCAGCACTCTGTAACTCTGCTTCATACTTCTTCCTTTTCTTCTCTTCCTTGCGCTGCTTCTTTGATTTCTTGGTGACATCTAGAGCCTCATTTTCATTTGTACCATTTACATGTCCATTTGTTTCAACTCCGTTAACACTTGCTTCCACAGATTCTGCCGAAGTATCCTTTTCGTTTTCCTTATCTTCTGAATTTTCATTCTTAACCTTTTCATTGCTGTCATTAACTTGACCATTTTGTTTCGGATTTTTATTCTGATTATTGTTAGACAGAGCCGATAACTTTACGGATATCAAGTCCCAAGCACCATCAATGTCCTTAGGGTTAGTTTTGTTACCGCAAATGTTTTTCACAAAATTGATGAACTTTGGCTTCTTCCTTGGTGTGTTTGTGTGTTTACTTACAGCTTCTAAGATCCTCAATACATTTCTAGGAGCAGATTTCTGCTCGTCTAAAACACTTTGAACCATCTCAACCCATGCATTTTGTTTCACTTCTCCTTTCTTTTCCTTGGCCACAAAGCCCTTTGCAGCGTACCGCTGTTCTTCCGTAATGCATTTGATGTGTTCCTCGTAGTCATTACCACTGAAAAGTATAAACAATTCCAATTAAAAATCTGTTTGCCCTAAATACAATAGGTGCGAAAATGGCGGAAATACTTACTAAAAGTCTTTGAAACAGTCCATGCATGATAAGTTAGGGGTCCTATTTCTACATTTGGTCACATAATGCTTCTCAACTTTAGGCTTCTGTAAAGATTCTCCGCAATGACCGCAAGTAAACACGACCATATTTTCACTTTAGTTCCCAAGTTAGTCCGATCTAAATCCTGAAAAATAAGATCGAAAATAGATAAATTTCCATTTCCTATTATACAAAATTTAAACAAAAATGATTTATATGTAAATAATAAACTCACAGGATGAAAAAAAATAGAATTTAGTTAGAAAAACACAAAAACCACAACATGCGATGTCAACAATGTGCCAATAAGACAAATAAAGTCTTATCCACTTGTTTGGTTATATTATATGGAAAAAAAAATGTATGTGACTGTGCCAAGTCCACACATTGCAAGTGAGAATTTACCTTTATTTAATTGACGTCAATATCATACTTCAAAATTGATACGTAGTACTGAATACTGATGAAATTCCAAACAATACAAGCCGAATTTCGTTGATACTGGGTGTGGTGACCTGTGTCTTACATTATTTTTGTTTTATGTATGAAATACGTAGTATTGATATAATGAGTTTATAATTTCATCAAAAACCATGTATTCGAATATAATTTCATTCCTCTTTACTCTGAATTTGGGTAAGTAATCCATTTTAATTGTTTTATGCACGTACCTACCTACTGTTCATCATTTCATAAACATTTTCTGTGAACCGCTCCTTTGTATATGCAGGCATCATCACGGCCAACTACTACGGATCTGAGAGCATAGGAAATGGAATTCTCAAAGTCCCAGCAGTAGAAGGGAAGGATATTTTGACTTGGTGCACCAAATCTAAACTAGAACAAGCTAAATGTGGAAAACTGTCTAAAACTGTTGAACAAGACAAGGGCCTATTTGGAAGAGAGTTTCTTCAGTTCCGGTGTAAACAGGTAAGAACATTTTAAATACAAATGATTTCCCTTTTTCTTATTGCCTACATAAAGTGCATAAAGTGATTTCTAAGAGGTAACCAATATCTTAATTAGCATTTCTAATTCAATGAAAATATTATATTTATGTAGTCTCTGATAGAGGTCATGGGATCTATTCTATCCTGGTCCTTATAAAGTTTTAACATGGTGACATGGGTCCAACATGAGGAAGCCTTTGGAGACAATTGGTTATAAGCAGTGGTTGGGTATATTATCTTTAAAGTTGTGTGAAGACACAAAGATTAAGTATGTGAACACAAAAATTAAGAGTAATGTAAAGTGGAAATATTATGTAAATAAGATAATGTATTATATGTTACTTTATCCCTGTCCTGTATAGGCTCTGTATATATTTATCCCAAAAATCCTAAAGAACAGAATAAATTGTAAATGTGCATAGAACAGCTCTAGTATTAGATAAACCAGATCAACTGTTTTTCACCTACAACTAGGAAACACATTTCTTTCACATTAAACTATTTTGTTTACAGGCTTTTGATACAGAAGAATGTATGAAGTTAGTGGAAGATGGTGTGGCTTCTGTTGTGGCTCTGGATGCTGCAGAGGTCCATGTGGCCGGTAGATATCACTCATTAGTGCCTATTATGCAAGAGGTAAGTGTGTTATTATGTGCAAAAAAGTGTATAGTTGGCCTATGAAAATATACTGTCAGACTGGGAAAAGGTTAAATGAGCATCCTGTGGCTGGCAACCTGTGTGGGTTCCAATATTATTTGATTATGTAACCTCATATAGTTTTGAAGCGTCTGAAAACTGAGGAAAGCTCTAGTGCCAAGCAAAGTTTTTACTGCAAACAATTTGTAAAGAAATACCGACCATCACCCTTTGTCCCAATCCAGACTATGAATACCCCAACATATTAAATGTACAAATTAAAATTGGTGTAAAAAACCTTTCAGTTGTATGGTGATGGTGAACCTTACCAGTATTCTGTGGCCGTGATCAAGAAAGGATCAATCCCATCTGTATATGCTGGATCTGGTCTCCGCGGTCTGAGAGGAATAAAGGCATGCTTCCCTAGTGTAGGATCCTTGGCTGGCTGGGTCATGCCTATTCATGTGGTAAGTTTCAGTCATATTGATTATTATTGTTATGTTGTCTCTAGTATAGTTTATGGGTCTAAGCCATTCTATTTCAAAGTTCAACATGGGAACATGGGTCCCATAGGAAGAAGCCTTTAGAGACATTGTTTCTAAAGTGACGTACCATATACTCTACAGACAAAAATATTCATATATATCACTTTTCCAATGCTGAGGGAGTACATGGGACTACCACTGACAGAAAATACAGACATGCAAAAAGGAGGGAGATGATTTTGACTTGTATGTATTTGTTACTATTCTTGTAAATTGAATGCCATGTTTCCAGTTGATGCAAGAGGGCGGCATGCAAGTGGTAGACTGTAACAACCATGTCAAGTCAGCCATTGCATATTTCGGCGAATCCTGCGCACCCAACTCATTGAAGGACATCAACAATCCTATTGGTGATAATTCTGACAAGTGAGTTTGATTGTTAAAGTATTAACACTTTTGGGAGACAAAATTAAAAAAAAATGAAATTTTATTGTTTATCACATCATCCTTGAAAGGGTTATGCTAGTTTCATCAACACATAGTATTAAAAGTCGCCGTACGCTGTCTTTTGCTATGTATGCTCAGATCTTTAAAACTACACAATGGAGGTTGATACTGTTTTCTTTAATACATAGAGGGAATCTCGAGGAATTTGAAGAGGAAGGAACCACCAGAGTGTAGTAGACTTGGCCCCCTGGTCTAAATTGATATATGTATGTCAACTAGTTAGTTTTTTTTTTTTTATCACTATGAACAAGCATTTGACCACCACTCTGCCTGATGTTAAGCAGCGATGTGGTCTACGATGGAGCACACTTGTTCATTAGGTACCTATTCACACGCGACTTGAAGACCTTCAGACTGTAGTGAACGTTTTAACTAGGTAATAAGCTTGTGATTATTTAGAACTTGCCGACAGCAAAATTTTTTACTTTTTGTTTTGCCAGTATAAATTATTAAAAGTATTTCTCTGCTACTATTTTATTTGAGTGAATTTTCGAGCACTAGCTTTTTTGTGAATGTTATAAGTACAGTAAGTATTAATAACATCCGGCGGTTGTGGCTTTCGACTGGCGCCCTAGCGGGAAGCGGAGACGAGGAAGACCAGCGCACACGTGGCGGCGCTCCGTGGACTCCGAGCTCAGGGCGACGGGCGTTGACTGGAGTGCCGCAAAGACGGCAGCGCTGGATAGAGGGACATGGAGAGATATCTGCAAGGCCCTATGTACCCCCCGGGTATGCTAGGACCTAAGTAAGTAAGTAAGTAAGTATTAATAACCCTGTCTGTTTCAGGCTATGTCGTCTGTGCACCGGCGGCGCTGGTGTACGCTGCACTATGGCCGACCCGCACGCGGGATACGAGGGAGCTCTGCGATGTCTAATCGCTAATGGTACGGGGGATATCGCTTTCGTGAAGGACACTACTGTGCAACATGCTCTGCTGTCTGGGAAGATTCTTGGTAAGTTACTGATAGTTATAATGTTGTTTTTAAGTGCCTGATTAAGAATCCAAAACTGAAGAAGCTGATGTTTGAAGGAAGATTGTAAAACTCAGATTGGACTTGGCTGCACATAAATCATCATTTTCCTGCCCTTATCCCACACTAGGTGGCGTCGGCGCAACACGTTTCTTTTCGCCATTCATCTCTATCATTCGTCATCTCTGCAGTTACACCTTTCACGCACATATCATTTTTCACACAGTCCATCAATACCTTCTTTGGTCTCCCTCTTCCCTTGTATCCTTCCACATTCATACTCATCACTTTCCTTGTTACATGGTTTTCATCCCTCCTTTGGCTGCACATAAATATTCCGTCTATATTCATTCGGAATGTCAAACGGGTGAAAATTTGCTTCTCTGAAGCAATGGATTAATGGGGCCTACCTCCTACCTAGTTCTAGGTTAGAGCCTACCTCTAATCCCGAAGTCACAGTGGTGGAAAAGTGGGATAACTCCGACTTAAGATACATAATAACATAAGTACTAAAAAAAACCTCTCTTTACAATGGGGAAGAAAATTATATTTGGATCAAGCGTAAAAGCGCCATCTGCATTGATCTTGTGTTTTCACCTCCATCAGATTTCACACAGTACTGACACGTATGACACATTGATTGACTGTCACAGATGGCGTGCCTGCGTCGTCAATGGAGCTGCTATGTCGCGACGGAAGCCGAGCTGAACTGGGCTCGTGGCTGCGCTGTCACTGGGGCAAAGTACCCGCGGACGCTATCGCCGTTAGTAGTGCTCACGGACCCGCTACTGTATCCAGGTGAGAATTAACCTTTTTTTAATGGTAAATGGCAACGCTGACCAACTTTTCCCGTCCTGGGGGTCTGTGCGAGGCGGCCGAAGGAACGCTCTCTGTAAGTTGAACCTCATCCCCGTGCCAAAGATCTTTACGTAAAAAAAAATAATGACAGAAAGTTGAATGGAAATAGCGACACCTAAATTACATTTTTGTATAGTTTGTAAATTGCCCATTGTTTTTTACTTTGGAAATACACTGAATAACTATTAAACGATTGAGAAGCTTATGATCTTAAACAAAATGGTGGTAAAGTCGGTTTACGGACGGTTTTTTGATAATGACGTGACATCGTGCTTGTTACTATAGTAGACGGCGATTGGTCAGTACCAGAAACCGAACAGAGCCGAACATGCCTCTCTTTCGTTCGTACCGCGCTCTCGCTTGCGGAACAATGACGTCATCTTTTTCGTGCATGCAGCCCGAGGTATCGAGTTATTAAACGATGTAGCTGTGGAGAACAGTTCCTTAGCGCTGTTCTAATATTATGAATACTACTACAAAAAGCAGAGAGCGAGAGAGTAGAGCGTCTATGGTCCAGTTGATCGAATACTTGACTTGTTACCGGGAGGTCGCGGGTTCGAGTCCGGCTACTGGACGTGTGCCAATGGGACCCTTTTTCAGAGCCTATGTACGCAACGCAACGCTCGTACGATGAAGGTCAACATTATGATGAAACCCGCACACCACAAGGTGTGTGAACCGTGTAACGGCGATGGGCTCACCCCCTGTCACGTTGGGTTAAATACCCTTGGTGAACCGTGGGTATTTGCTTACTAAGCAAGTGCCTCTTCCTACCCCGCTTTGGGATTAAAAGGCGTGAAGTGTATGAAGTGTACTTACTACAAAAAGTAATTAACCATAATACTATCCCAACAGAATCCAGAAGCTTTTCAAAAAGCTGATTGAACTGTACGGAGAGCCAAACCCTTACAACAGTCGAAGAAACGGGACAAGCGTCTCGTACGACCATTACGGACGCCCAATAGTACCTACAAGTACCACTACGGAATACTCCCGGTATCCGTACGATCGGTACCGCAATAACGATTGGGACCGTCAGAACGAAGATAACTTGAATAGGTAAGTTTATTGTTTATCATAATTGACCAGGCAAACGTTGTTTTGCCATAAACGTTATTAACAGTGTTTCTCTGCTATTATATGCATGTATTATACATATAATAATACCTCAAGAATTTTTTTTTTATACTATACTAGCGGCCCGTCCGGTTTCGCACGAGTACAACGCTCATACTAGGTGTTTCCCTACTATATTATGTATGTAATGTACATATAAATCTTCCTCTGGAAGCATATATATCTTTTAAAAAAACCGACATCAAAGTGTATTTCGTAGTTTTAAAGGTTTAATCATACATAGGGACAGACAGAGGGTAGCGGTTTTCTTTTATAGTATATACTAGTGGACTCGACAGACGTTGTCCTGTCTTAACTATTAATATGAATATAAAATTAGTTTAACCTCCAGGTGGCCTGTGCCCAGCAGTGGATGTCACGAAATATAAACTGTTCTATCTCTCAAATTGGACGAAATTACATATGAATGCCAACTTTGTGAATATCGGTGGCCTTGGTGAAGAGTTCATTGGGAACAAACATCATGACACTGGATTTTTATATAGTACTAGCTGTCCCGGCAAACATTTGTTTTGCCATAATAAGTCGCCTTTGTACTCCGTGTATTGGGAGAAATACAACTGGTTGATGCATAAAAAATAGATAGTAGCCGATTCTCAGACCTACTGAATACGCATATAAAATTTGGT
>SJJU01006050.1:0-13917 GCA_012932125.1 Conopomorpha cramerella | reverse complement strand
AAACAAACAAAAACCTTGGAAACTTATTTATTACATAATTAATATTTAGTTAGGTACATTGAGTTCATATTCCTAACTACACAGTCAACAGAACATTAACACAACATCCAACTACATACACCATACAATAACAATAAGTAGGTAAGTATCCAATCAATACAAAAGCACACATAATAAAATACAAATAAACACACCCAGTAAGTTAACGCTTTCACAGACACATCGCTCCTTTCGACATGATAACAGTAAAAACTATATTGTCTTAAATTAAGTGTCGACAAAAGTGTTAAAAAGGGAATTGTTGACCACTTCTTTGAATTCTTTCTAAATGTAATTCAAAGAGAAGTTTATTGTGTAAATAATATGGACTTTGTGAACAACTTAATCCCGGATCATATGTAGGTGTTTGTTCTATGTTTGTATTTGTATTGAGTTGAGGTGTTTCTGTTATAGGCATTGTGGCATTTCCTTGGCTACTTTGCTGCTCCAACGGCGATGACATAGTGCTAAGATTCCCATTTATATGTAGGTTGTTAATTCTCTTTGACAATGGCATAAACTCGCAGCTTTCCTCATCGCGGGATCTTTTTCTGGAAAGATAATATTGCAATGATTAATAGGTGAAGTTTAGTACAGTGCCCATAAGCTTTTGTAGTCTTTTTTATAATTTGAGGAGTTGGTTTTAATTTCAAGTATCTCTCAAGAAAAACACATGTTTTTTCTAGGTGTGGTTCATGGCTGACTTTTTAGTTAAAACATGAGGTAACTTTTCAATTCATTCATTGACCTAAAGATTCAGCTTTGCAGTTTCTGAAGTTTGGTTATAAAATTGGTGATGTACTGTTGCTATGCGACATTAGGATATTTAGAAATGTAAATTATAATGAGATAAATAAAAAATAAATAAACAGAGCATGTAGGTAGTCAGGTAAGCTACCTATTTCCAGTCATGATTCCAAGATGTCCATTGCTTTTATCCAAAATACTATTCCAGTTCAGGGAAATCTTCTCAAACGTCATGAGACGTATTATTGGATTATAAATGGAAAAATACTGCAAGTATTTGGTTATTTATATTATTTTTACGAAATTCAACTCCGAAATTGTTTCTTTGTTTTGATTATTTACGCAACATGTCACTTACTGTCAACTGTCAAAAGCACAGTCAAAAGTGTTTTTTTTTACAGGCAATGGATACACCCATCAGCCTAGCGCATAACAATAAATTCACCAATTTTAATAAATTGAATTGAACTATAGTAGTTATAGTGAATGTCACAGTCTATCGATATCGATAATGTCGATAAAATCGTCAAATTCTCATTAAAACGTGATGGTCCACATAACTTTTAATGCTGATTGACACGGGAATTACTTTATCAAATCGCATTAATCAAGAGTCTTCTCCTTTACTTCTCCATCTCTCTACATTTTTTTATTATTACACTAATTGTACCACATTAACACAATAATTCCAGCGAAATATGTATTTTGGGAATAAGAATAAAAAATGAAGTTATAATATATTTGCATCTCATCGCTTTCCGCGCAAAACCTCTGTCAAAAGTGTCACAAAGTTGCAATCAATATTGTCAAACAAACGTCAAACAGTATTAATAGTAATCCGAATTATACTAAATGTTACGTTTTCTTTAAACACCAAACCTTTTTTTTGTTGTAAAAATCGCATTTTATGCTAAAGGCTCTTGGAACCTGATCTTGAGGCAAAGAAAGCAAAGCACGCATGAAGTACAAAACTTCGAAGTGTTAACAAAACGTTATTATACTATTAGTGTAATTTGGACCACGCTTGATGATTCCATTAAATAACAATAGATGGCGCTACCTGACAATAATAAAACTTATACATACAATCAAAGACTGCTCGAGCACAACACTTTCGGGCTTTTAAAAAAGGTTGGGTTTTTGATAATATCATTGGGTATTTGAATATTTATCAGAGTACCCTATGACATTTTAGAATTGATCCATATTATTGCCAATTTAAAACAGCCGGAAGTGTATGTAATGTTTCTGTGTCCTCAGAGGACATACATCTCATTACAGCCCTTTTAGGTATTTTTATTTTGTTTCGTCACCGATTATTTTTTTTATTGTTGATTATATGTGTGTATTTTATAAACCCTTCATTGTATTACTTGCTTACTGTGGCTACCTATACCTAGCTATACACTTATCCTGTCGATAGAGATAAGCACTGCAGTGATCATAATAGGTAAGTAACATGTAGGTACTAATCTAGGTCATACTTTTTAATTTTCGGAGGGCAATACACCTTCACGCCTACATCCACGTCGTTGACAGCAGCTGTTGAGAACCAAAGGATCCTTTATGGTAGAGAGACGTGTGAACACCGTGGCCGCCGTCGTCGTCTTCGTCCCCGAGGTGAAAGTTGAATGAACTCGAACGCAGGCCTACGCGCGGGTGCGTGCCATTGCCGTTTTGCCTAGATGAGATGAAGAACCTAATTTGGGGCGAGGGAGGGGCAAGCTGGGGGTAGCAATATTATACAATGTACCTATTATAATAGATGAACGGGCGACGGGGTCTATGGCTTTGGGCTTGGGTTTTGAGACGTGTTTGCGTGTTTTTAAAGCTTGACCTAGTTCATTTAACTTGATTTACCTATTTACTTTAGGTTACCTAACTTTATGATTTTCTTAGCTATATATTTGTACGTTTTGTTGCTATATTTTGTAGTACCTACGTATTTATTGCGATACAAGGATACCTAATCGGCGGCATTCGGTCCATACGAGTCTATCAATCTGAAAAAAAATCATATAGGTAAAAAGGAAAAACCCATAGAAAGATGGTTTGTTTTGTTCCGTTTGTATCAAGAGGATTACCACGACCAACAACGTGACGACAGCGTGACGTCCTTGCGCCTGTAAATTGTACCGGAACCATTTGAGGCGGAAGAGACAGTGTATTTTTTCCGGAAAGTTGTCGATTGAGCCTAGTAGGTATTAGGTAAAGTACAGACTTAGGTTACGTAAAGTACTGGTAGTTATAGGTTGGTAATATGATGGTATGGGTACGAATGGATAGTTATAGTACCTATCTATGATTCGTAGGTAGTTGGATAGTAAGGTACAATGAAAATGTTCCTACAACCTTTTTTTTTTGTTGACGAGGGGGAAATCCTCATGGACACCCAGCCGCTATGGGGACGGCGACGGGGTAGTGACTTCTATTGACTAAAACCCTCCCTGATGTATTATACGACATATTAAACTACTTACCTACGTACGTAGGTATGTAAGGTAGGTAGTAGGTACGTAGGCAGATTATTTACTTACATAACTAACAATCGTGTGGAAATTGACAATCTGTGATTCTTCGACTGGTGTTTTCTGGTTAATTCCGACTAGTAACATAGACATACATAATTTTCAGTCTTTATATGCTAGAGAAACATGTGTTATACGATGGATGTGTGGAGTGACTCGATTGGACAGGATTAGGAATGAGCCTACCTATATTAGAGGAAGACTGAAAGATTAGGAGTAACAAAATGGCATGGGCGTGTCATGAGAAGGGATGAAAACCATAACATGGAAAGTAATGAGTATGAATGTGGATGTGGTGGAAAAAGGTATGACGTATGACAGAGATGAACGGCGAAAGGGAACATGTTGCACCGACCTCACTTAGTTTGGGATAAGGGAAGGGAAATGATGACGTTGATATGCTAGAAAACTTGCTAAGCAAATACCTACGGTTCACCAAGCGTATTTGACCCATTGTGACAGGGGGTGAGCCCGTCGCCGTTGTAGGGTTCACACACCGTATGGTGTGCGGGTTTCATCACGATGTTGTCCTTCCACCGTTCGAGCGTTGCGTTGCGTACATTGGCTCTGCAAGAGTCTCAATTGGTACACGTCCAGTAGCCGGACTTCAACCCGCGACCTCCCGATTGCAAGTCAAGCATCCAACCAACTGGACCACAGACGCTCTAAATAAGATAAAGATACAGTAGGAGACCAAAGCGAATATAATCACAACGACGGATCTCCACACTCCTTTTCCATAGTTCGGACATCCTACGCCTTTCGCCGCCCCTCCCATGTTGACATTTGCAGGTACGTAGGTACGTGACATGTAGGTTTTTTTTTTAATCACTATGAACAAGCGTTTGACCACCATCCTGCCTGATGTTAAGCAGAGATGTGGTCTACGATGGAGCACACTTGTTCAGTAGGTGCCTAGTTATTAAGTATGTAGGAAGTACTGGGCTTTGCTGACTCGACTCAACAGGATGATGAATGAGGATTAGTAATGTCAATTTAACTGTAAGGTCAAATAGGTATCGCTAATCTGTCCAATACGTAGGTAGTTTAGGTACGTACTTACGTACTTTTCAAAGTAACAATGCTGCCCATATGGGGACTTTGAGAAAGAGCATTGACCTATCTAGAGAGTAGATAGATATTTAAGTAAACTACATACCTACATCTAAGCATCCTATCCGAGAATATTACCTACATTTGATACTACCTGTGAATAATTAATTGAGTTGAAATGTAGATTTTTTTTAATATTGTTACTTTATGTATTAATAAGTTCTTTCATTGTTCATTCATTGCTGTGCTAGGGCATATCAACGTTAACATTGCATTTTTATACCCCACACCCTGTATGCAGGGTTCACGATTGCACTACTTCAACTGCATTTAAGACCTTATAACACATTGTGGAAAAGCAACAAATTATTGAGTGTTGACTAAATACCTGATTACAACATTTCTACTTATGATGATTAAGACAACAAGCTAGGTATTTAGCGTAAAGCATCCAGCTTGGTTCAGTTTACAAAGGCTCAAGCATCATCAGGCAGACCGCCACACTATGGACTTTTATGGGTTTCTTTTTAAAGTCATCTGTTGTAGGCCTTAAATGTAACTGTAGGTGAATATGGTTTCAGAGCCAGGCCATGTTTGGTTCGCGGACCGCTTTTGGTTACTTACCCATAAAGAGTGACAGAAACTCCGCACGTGCTTTATTTAGACTGATTAATTGGACATGGCGTTTGCTCAATGGTTATAGTCGTACCTAGTTTAGTTTTAAGGGAAATAGAGTTGTAGATGATTAGATTTTTTATTCCAAGTTACGTAAGAAAGGCTTGTGTGTGTTGCTACTTGCTGATGTTTCCGGTAAGATCAGAAGTAGGGTTGCCAGGTCACCAAACTTAATAGACGGACAGACCTACTAGTTTGGCCGGACACTCCAAATTATTGAGCATTTTCATTTATTTACAACCATTTTAAAATAATAAATACAGATTTATATCGGCAACAAGCTTGAGCATTTTGTGTATTCTGTATGCTAACTTACTATGACCGCAAAATGATGAACATTTATCTTCGTGATTTTAAATTCTGTTCTGAATAGGTGCAAGGGCCTCAAGAAAGACACTTGCTAGGGGGACAGTCCGATGTTTCAGATATGTAAGACATTGGCGGTTAAAAGGTTCAACCCTTTTAAAAAACCTTTTAACCGCCCTTTTTTAATTTCCAGGTTCTAGTCTAGTAGTCTACATCACTATGAATATTGAACGTCAATTTACATCGTCGGACATCCCTCATGAGCCTACCGAGTCATACACCTATGTGTACATCTAGGTACATAGGTACTTACTTCCTTAAGTGCGGTACAAGTACTCCATACCAAACAGACAAACGTACCTAGATAGTTACATGTAACTGCTACGCATAAGTAGAATACAAAACAAACACACATCCCATTGCCGAATCATTGAGCTGTAAACGATGAAAACTTCAACAACAGTCATTTCGTTGTAATAGTTTGCCGCTTGAGTGGTTAACGCGTGGAATCCGCACCATATATGGTCATGTTTGGCTCCACTGCTCTGGTGACTGGTTGCCTCCATAACAGTATTCGATGGAACATGGTAGGCAAGGGAACTACCAACTTAGGAGACTGTTTAGTAAGTACCAATCGCTCCGGATATAATAGATGACAATTAGGAAAGCCTAAAATATAGCCGGCATTATACAATAGAGAATTTTCAGGGCCCCTGTTTCTCTTAGTTATAACAGATGGCGCTAGTTTTAGGGGGACAAATGTTAACGAAATTACTAACTTCAAGCACTCCGTATTGAAGGCGACAGTATTTTTTTATTGTTAGTCCAGTTACAAAAGAGTCTGAAGTCTAAATAACTCAGCTAAATAATAACTCGCCCAAAGGCACTAAAATGTAACTGACAGAAGTCCCCCTGGCTATCTACTAGATACATCTAGATAAGAAACATTTGGAGTTTGAAAATTCCGCATTGATAAAATTTCTAGCTTTATGCTAGGTACAAATATAGGTAGGAGAATAGAAACGAAGATTCTAGTGTTCCTACTAGGCACTTACCAGCCTTACCGCTGAGGGAAATCCATGTAGCGCCTCTGTATTAATGTAGATCGATTCACAGTAGCTTTATGAATGTATTCTGCTATCTCCTTATCTTAGACCTAAGGCCTATAGGTAAGTAAGTACCTAGTAAACCTTACGTATAGTCTATTTTTTATTCGACGTACGTAATTTGACGGTTCCCATTCACATAATTTTGTAGTCTGCTGCAATCAAGTTAGAGTTTTATTTTACGAGATGAAGATCTTTAACTGTTTGTACCTATTCAATTTTCAGTTTAATTTACATAGGAATAACATAACTATATTGTACGCAGCGGAGCTGTCAAATTCGCCCTTCGAATTAAAAAATAGACTAGGTAAGAAAGTGCATACGTTTTAACCTATTAATTTACTTTGTTAGCTACAAAACTAACAAATTATTCATCAGAAGCCGCACCTAACACCGTACTACTATTGTAGTATAGGAAAATGCCGTGGGAAAGCCAGAGCTGTTGTCCTAGATTCCTATTTTTTATTCAACCGCTCTTTATAAAAGTGGTATTGATCTGTGACCGTCCGTCTGTGAGTTAGCTACCCTACTATAGGCACCTACTCTCTACGTGATATAAGTGGGTAAATATGGGTATATGTGTCAATACGAGCTGTATGATTCTTTGGGTAGTTTAATCTTGAACGATGACTCGTACATTCATTGTGAGGTCGTTTATCAGGTAGGTAGATAGTTAATGGGAAATGTTCAAACATTAAGGGGCCATACATAACAGACATTCCTGGGGATTATTGTCTCTTGGGAGTTAAGTAAATACCTTTGTAGTTAGTAATTAAAACTTACCTAGACATTAAACTTTCCAAATTATGGTCAAATGAATAATTAGGTTGATGCGATCATTTTGGCCCAGCATCCTCCACCTACAATGTTGTATAGCGTCTAATTCCTATTTCCTCCGAAGTCGCTGTCGTTCGATACTCTGGTATTTTCTAAATATCGCTCTAGATCCTTGATTCTAGACAAAACGTCAACTAAGCTTAGAACTCAGAACAGAAGTAACTGTGTCGGGAAAGAAGTTGAGTTTATCCCGTTTTAGGTATAAAGACCATAAGCGTGTTACTGTACAATTAATTACCTATTCCTAGTGAAACTCTCTCTGTCTCCCAGACTGAATTTTTACATACCTACGTAGGTAACTACATGTGCAGACTTGGCATAATATGTTATGTATGATAATTTATTTCGGCAAATAATTAATTAGCGTTGAAGAGCAGAAATCTCTTGAGCTCTACATACTTTCATTTCATATTGAGCTCCTCGCATACTTACAGACAGAAGAACGGTTAGATACTTTCTCTATTCATATGAATTCTCGTCACTTTCCAGGCAAAAACCGCGTCTCAAGTGTACGTAGGCATTTCGAGAATGGTAAACGGTAAAATCGGCTTTTTTTTTACCTTCCGAGCACAGGTTGACTGTCTGTAAGTGTACCCACTAGCTATTAGTAGCTCGTTACGAAACGCATGTTTTTTACTGAATATTTTTGGACAACGGATTGGGTGCCCACCGACGGACGCCGCAGACGGTTCGACCCAGGCGGAGATGGCGGGACGACCTGGATTGATACCTACGGGAGTGGCAGGAGCTGGCGCAAAATAGAGAAGAATGGAAGACTTGGGGGGGGGGGAGGCCTTTGTCCAGCAGTGGGAATCAAGCCAGGCTACGAAAAAACTGAATTAATTTTAATATTGTTGGTTAACATTACCATGTTGTAAGGTTGACTGGTAAAAAAAAATACACTTCACGCCTTTAATCCCAAAGAGGGGTAGGCAGAGGCACTTGCTAAAGCAAGTACCCACGGTTCACCAAGCGTATTTAACCCAACGTGACAGGGGGTGAGCCCATCGCCGTTATAGGTTCACACACCTTGTGGTGTGCGGGTTTCATCACGATGTTGTCCTTCACCGTACGAGCGTTGCGTTGCGTACATAGGCTCTGAAAAAGAGTCCCATTGGTACACGTCCAGTACACGCCGGACTCGAACCCGGGACCTCCCGGTTACAAGTCAAGTGTTCGACCAACTGGACCACAGACGCTCTCTGACTTGACTGGTAGATAACACATTACTATTATTAAGTCTAACCATTTGTGCTTTTAGTGCAATAAAGGATTAAAACAAAATAAAACCTACCTACCAGTGACGAAACCGTAAAAACCGTATCGAGATTCTTTAGCAAACAATATGTTAGTGTTAGAGAAAAACATGGCAATGATGTAGATATTGTCTCGGTTATGAGCTATCATCATCATCAGCTACATGTCCACTGCTGGACTGCTTCCTTCAATGATTTCTATGATCATTTGTAGGGAAATGCCAATAATCGCCACGCTTTACAGGCGGGTTGGCGTTCGCAGTGGTTTAATTTACAGAGAGCGCTGCTGCCTGTCCTTTGAGCTATGGAGAGTTCCCTCGGTCACCTCGTCGCGACCCCCACGACGACAGGATACGTAGGGCTAGGGTGGTGACTCTTCGTGTATTTTATTCGCCGCCAGCACACGGCTTAGCTAGAGAGCTGTCTATGCCCCCTGTATAATTAATGAATATTCTGATATACTCAAAACACTAAAGGTCTCTATACACTGGAGCATTTTCCAAAAATGCAGGTTAAGACTTAAGTACCTATTTGAAAGTATTCATAAAGCGGCTTCGTTTTTTTAAACAAGTAGGTAAATGCTTTTCTCTGTAACTAACTACTCATCATAAACTATTTTTATAGGTATTAAGTAAGAGGCAAAACACTTGCAGTACTTTCTAATGTTTATTCAATAACACGTTAATCCATAGAGATGTACTTAACTACTTATGAAAGTATTGATTATTGCAAGTACCTACAATAAACAGAATTGTGAGTGTGTTATTTGAATAATAATTCATCATCATCATCAGTCCATGTGTCCACTGCTGGACATAGGTCTCTCCATAATAATTGACGGTTATTTTTCTACAGATTTGTTATTTTTATCGTAGTTCCCTTAACTTTTCCGTAAAAAAGTTAATATATTTCCATGATATTACCGACTAAACTACAACGATGACTTCGGTATCGCAGACACATACTGGGCGGGTCCTGGAACCCTAACCTGCCCGAAGGAAGTACGCCCAAGATGATGTTGTCATGATATCATCATCCAGCCTTTGTCACAAGATTTGCTTTTTTTTGCTATGAGTAACCGCATCGTAATGTTTTTCCAATCCACTACTAAAGTAGTACGTAGAGTAGGTAACAGGAAAATTAGACTAAGTTAGCATATAGCGATAAATGAGTTGCATATAAGTAATAGTACTCTAAACTTGGTAGTAACTAAGTATGCATAACATAAATAAATAAGCTATCTTCTTACATGTACTAACTAGCGTGTCCTAGCTAGTGATTAACATCTTTAACAATAGACCAAAAAAATCGCGATTATTCAATTTATTTTGTAACCTTCCAAAATTCTTACCTAATATTTGTTAAACGGGCGCCATGTTGTCACAATAGACATCGACGATCATACGTTGTTATCAGTCGCGTCACGTCGCTGCGCAGACGCAACTCAACTGGCCTTACCGGTTCGTGACTACAGCGCAAGCATCGGTCGTAGATGGTACGTTGGCTCTATAGATGACGTAGCGGTTAGGTAAACATTATTATTATGATCTCATCGCCAGAATCACTACGAAGGTCATAAAGACGGCTCGTTGATAATTTGTAGCGATTGTTATTGACATTCCGATGAGAAACTTACATTATCTTTCCACCTATGTATAGGCTATCACATGGTTATATACGTATGTATGTACATATTATGTAGGTATAGCTATATCTACTGTCTATAGTTGTAGATGGATGAGTCAGCTTCGTTCAGTTAGATAGGAAGGATAGTTACAAGAAAATAGACTAGTCAAATTGGCGGATAGATTCGGTTACAGTGGTTTTTCTGCAGGGAAACAGATACGTTGGGAAATCGAAGATATCACGCCGCCACTAAACCTCACAATTTCCTATGTATGCCTTAACAATGGTAAACATCTACCTGATAACGAAGGAGTTTAGGTACTTAAATAGCTATAAGTAAATGTAGCAGTGGCGTGCACACCATATAGGCAAAAAGACACTGCCTACCTTAGTATTTTGGCTACCCGACCTAATAATAGAGTTATTGCTAGATCCTTTTTTGTTGTACTCACGACATAGGCTAACAAAGGTCCTGTATATTGTGGGTGAGTAGATATACCTGTGTTTTGTAAAGACAAGTTAACTATACATAGGTGTCAATCCTTGGGGATTACTGCCTACCTTGTCGTAAAAGCCAGTGCACGCCACTGAAATGTAGGATACTTCTGTTTCTTAACTTCTCTAAAAATACTTTCTAAATATAGCCAACCTGGATGAGTATGATGCTAAATCTGCAAGAGGTACGTTCGTCTTTATATCAGAAGTAGCACAATGCAGCCAATGAGGAAATTAATGTGCAAGTACACGCTCGAAACTTAAATTTATCTACATAATCATTTTATTTGGAAAGTTGCGGTTTGAAGGAAGACGTAGTGACCAAGATTGAAAAGGGCATGCTTCGGTGGTTTGGGCATATGGAGAGAATGGATGAAAGTCGATTGACGAAAGAGATTTCTATGGGTGATGTAATGGGCCGGGTGAGTAGAGGTCGCCCCAGAAGGACATATAAAGACCAGATTGGTGATGTCCTGACCGAAGGTGGCGTGAAAGTACTCGAAACCGGAGGTCATGTATGAAAAGATGTATGAATGTAGATGAAGCGAAAGGGGTATGTCAGGATCGTGACAAATGGAGATCTGTAGTCTCTGCCTACCCCTCTGGGAGACAGGCGTGAAGTGTATGTATGTATGTAATCACTTTATAGGTACTACGACAATCAACGACGTCTCTAAGAGCAAACTTTAAGTTGAAGTTCTTAACTTAACAGTAACAGGTAATTTATAAAGTGCCGAATTTGCGACACGGAGCAGAATCAGTCTACTTCATCATCATTGTGTCAGCCCACTGACGTCCTCTGCTGGGCTTAGGCCTCTGCTACCTCAGTCTACACACCTGCATGAAAATAAGCTGGTATTTACACCTTTAGGACTCAGGTAAGCGATGGGAATCATCTAATGGGGGATTTTCAGGGCCCCTGTTTCTCTTAGTTATGACAGATGGGGCTAGTTGTACTTATTAGTGGGACAAACAAATGTCAACGAAATTACTAACTTCAAGCTGTCCGTATTGAAGGCGACATTAAATTTTTTTATTGTTTGTCTACATGTTACAAAAGTGTCTGAAGTCTAAATAACTCATCCAAATAATAAAAAATGCAGTAAAATATAACTGGCAGAAGTCCCCCTGGGCCCCTGGGTATCTACTAGCGACATCTAGTTAGAAACATTTGGAGTTTGAAAACTCCCCATTCCTATAGCAGCCTCGCTTCCAAACTAATGGGAGTAACTTAGTCCTTGACCTTTCGTAGAATCTTGTGCCGATACATCATTATAGGTAGATCGGTATTCATCATTGGAGTCTCGTCGGTTGTGCAAAAAATACACCTAATGGTCTTGATCCTGGTCGGTTATTCCAACCGACCGTTTGTGTTTTGAATTTGAATTCTAACGGGTGGTAATAATAATGCATGACTACATATTCTATATTTGGTTCAGGAATAATGTGCGTCACTAATTTACAAACCAGTTTTGGAAACTGAAGATATACGTACCAACTTACTATTAGTTAATATACCTACTTATAAAGGAGTAACTCTACATAATTAATTGCTATTTTGTTAGGTACCCAGTTAATTTGTTTGTGTAGGTAATTCCTTTTTTTATATAAACAGAACTGGTGATAAATAAGGAATATTACAACGATGAGGTCATTTTGATACCTAATCGTAATTATGAACAAAAACAACTTAACTGTGTAACACTACTGTTTATTGTGTTAGGTACTTGGTGGTTTAGTATGATGGTGTACGACGGCTAAAACGTGGCTTATCACTCCAACAACGTTTCTAAGACCATTGCTTGGGGTCCTTTTACACGGGGTAAAGTGAAAGTACCTAATATAAAAACATTCATGAATTTGTGGTAGCTTAGGGTGGTAGATCATGTTCTAGATTAATTAACTAGCTAGAAGTAAGGTAGGTACTGATAAACTTGTGGCATGCTTTTGGGGCTATTACGGTAAGAATCCAACAAGCTGTCAAATATGCCAAAACTTCGACTCATAGTAAGAATAATAATATTACTGGAATCGCTACAAAAGCGTGCCACTAACTAGCATGTGTATAAGTAAGCTGGTTAATTCGGCATTCAAACGGCAAATACCTTAAGGTGTACCTACTAAGGTAATAACAACTTACTATTTCAATGAGACATTCTTCTTGTGTCTTACGAAGCTACTAACCTTTTCCACTGGCCTTTGGTTAAGTAGGCAGTTACCGCACCTACAAAAAAGGCATGTATGACTTGTATGAGTTACAAAAAGGTAGAAATTACCCTATAAAAGGTGTTGTTTACCTATATGCATGGCAGCTGAGATAACTGGATGACCTTGACTTCATTGCATGCGTGCCTGTGCAATATCCTTCCGACTTCCGTCTACTTGTGCTCTTGCCCTTCGCAGAGCGTAAAATGAGTACTTAATCCACATCACCTGGCTAAATATAGATGTCTGACTTGCCTACTTTAGGGTACCTTCAGAGTGATCGTCATGCAGTGAGTTACAAAACTTTGACGGCCGAAATTAAGTTGTGGACAGGGCATCTGTTTCTAGGACGACGGTCGCGGGTTCGATTCGCGCCATTAGTGATGAGCTTAGGCACTTGTTGTGTGCGATTATTTAAAAGTATTTATGTACCTAAGTATATCAGTCTCTGGCATGCCATAATACAGGGTTTCCCTTGGAGGGACCGTATGTAAAGATGGATATTTATTTATTTTAAAACTCATACCCCCGGGGTATAATTTGAAAGGTGCTTCAGCTAAAGTGAATCAGGATGATTCGGAAAGCTAAAATCTACTGTTTCTGTAGATCCTGTGGAGCACATTTCAGCAGGTGCAAAATAAATTCGACTGATCCATATAAAGTGATTCTTGATATGATCAATTGAATGGCACAATCGGCTGATCCAGTTTGTATGGTGACGTACATTTTTTTTCGTTACGGGACATTGACATCTTCTGAAATAAACTGGATTAAAATGGTATCCGAATCGCTCCGTACTGCCTACGTACGGAGTGATTCTTGTTTAATCAGGTAGGTACATACTTACGTTATCACTACAATATGAAAACAAAATCGCCTCGCGCTCTCTGTCTCTATGTGAGCTTATATCTTTACAACTATGCAACGGATTTTTGTTGTGGTTATCATTAATGAGGAAGATTTATATCTACTATATAAAAATAAGTCGGGTTTTCCTCCCTGACGCTATAACTCCAGAACGCACGAACCGATTTCCACCGTTTT
>SJJU01006049.1:19552-34565 GCA_012932125.1 Conopomorpha cramerella | reverse complement strand
TAGCTAAAGCACATGTGTTATGGAAATCAGACAACGAGATATATTTTACTTATATTTTTTTTTCATTTAAATATATACTTATATATAAATAATAAATAAAACACCCAGACACATCCAACAAGTGCTTAAAAGCTCATCACCTAAGCACTTGTCCGCGGTGGGAATCGAACCCACGACCCTACGGAGCAGAGGCAGACATGCTGACCACTACACCAACGGGCCCGTCATAGAGGTCCGTATGAAATAGAACTACAACATGACAGGCTATCAAGTATTCTAAAACCTAGTGAACTGTACTATTTTGTTGCCTGACCATGCCGACAATAACTTTAACTAAACTAAAAGAGAGAGTCCGAAGACGTAATCGGTATCGTAACGTAGTTGCATCTCTTTCGTTACCTTTGACAGTTTGATTTTTTACAAAACTCATGGTCCCATTGAAGGTGTAAGCTCATCAACGGTACAAAGTGCCGCCAGTGCAGCAATATTCATAGCACACCATGATTCACTCTAAACCATTACTTCGCCGTGTTTATGAAGATCTCATGGAACAAAAGTTCTTCTGTTATTGACACCTTCCGAGATGAAGATTAATAACATGCTGCGACTAAAAACTCACTTGTTTGTTTGCAACTTTGTAATTAGGTGAAAACAAGTGAAGTGTATCTTAAAGCCATTAGAAGTTGGATGAGTAATTTTCAAAGAATCATTAGACGTTAATGTCATTATTAAATATTACGTTCAAAAGCTTTTTCAATGTACTTTTGACAGTCTGTTGACGTTGTAGTTCTGTCTCGTTTATTTTGTAAGTCATTAGAGAAGGATACAAATACAAAATAACTGGCTGTGAAGTATATTCTAAAACGCGCATGATCTGTATGAACAGTTGACTAAGAATCTGTTCTACCACTTTAATGTTTAAAGTAGTATGATTATCATGTTATTTTTTTACCTGTCAAAATAACAGCTTGACTTAAGTAAATAAATATTTTTACAACAACACACACATTGCCTTCATATCCTGTTAAGCAGTTAACACACTTGTTATAGAACTCAGACAACGAAATATACTTTCATAAATATTGTTTTTTCTTTTAAATAAATTAACACACATATAAATAAAAACCCAGACACATTCAACAAGTACTTAAAAGCTCATCACCTAAGTACTTAAAAGCTCATCACCTAAGTACCTATCAGCGGTGGGAATCGATCCTACAACCCTACGGAATAGAGGCAGACATGCTGACCACTACACCAATGGGCCTGTCAAATTTATGTATTAGTGGCACAGGCACTCTCATCAAAACTGATAGAACACTTTTGGCGGCCCGTATCTACCTAAGTTTTGTGTTTACCTAACCAAAACTTTAAAACGGTTCGAATGTAATTTTTTGCATGATGTTTGCATATCGCTATAAAATATCGGAGCAACTATGCAACATAAATTCGATGAGTCATACGCGTGGATAGTACATTAATATTTACGTTTCACAACAACAGTGAGCTAACACTTTATCAAACTAGGTTTTGCCGTAGTACTGCACAAAATCTGAATATCGATATACTATCAGCATTCCTTAAACTATCGATAGGTAGGCTATCGATTGCCACCACTATTCACTGGTAATTTTATGGTAAAACGCGCTCGGATGCTCCACAAGTCTGCCTAGCCCATTAAGTAAGCGTGCGTACAGCCAGTAAAAAAAGTTTTTTTTACAAAGCGACTTAATTCGATTATCCAGCCGTGAAAAAGCCCAGCTCTACAAGGGCTCGTATCGAATAATGCTTCTGCCGTGTTTGTTTTAACGACAAAAATATTTTGTTTAATCCCTTTTTTATGCTCTCGTATATCAACAGAGACGGAACAGAGCGGAATTATTAATTTTGTTTACAGAAACAGTAGTGTATGAATGTAAGTAACGATACGTATATAATTTGTAGGTAACTTTCCTTAAATTATAAAATACTTTAAGTATTTGCGAGGTTCTGTACTTGCAGAATGACATACACATAAATTGCTTAATATGGTAGATTTTTGGAAACATGACGCCTACTACTTGGTCAATTTGAACCTGATATTTGAGATTTATATGGTCACATAGAAATGGGTTTCAGTGTTAAGCGTCCAGATCATAGCTCAAAAATCCTTTTTGAGTTCATGTTTAGTGAAGATAAATAATATAGGGGGATACTACGTAGAAATCTATATACTACGGAACCGATAAACATGAACCTCCTCAGTAATTAATAGCATGTAACACGGAAGAGCGAATATCACATACTGATTTGGGATGTAAATATAATACAATAGCTGCCTTTCTTCGGTTTGCAGTTCCGGGCATAAGAATAGGTCTGAGGTTATCCCTTGCCTGTCGTAAGAGGCGACTGAAAAGGCGTGGGGGCTGTAGCGTACGGGCGGGGACTCGTGCGCTTAAATTACGGTCTCCAAAGACGATGGCGGTACCGCGGTGACCCTGGTACCGCCTTGAGTGCCGGAGATGGTCCGTTAGGACCTAGCGCGGCTGGGGCCACCCTTGATTTAGTGGCTAAGGTCGTTCCGTGGGCCCCGGCAGTGGACGCGCGAGTGGTCACCGTGGGATTTTAGTGGATGCGAGTCCCCATAACCCCGCCGTTGTTCCCGCCAGCGGTGGGGTATCCATAACGGATTTCCTCACGATAAAAAAAAAGTTATGTCCATATGTAGGAGTCGACTATGATGACATTTATTTTAATTCAGGCTATGCAAATTCTAACTGAAACCCCACATTGACATTCTTAACTCCTTATTATGCTAAATGTGGGCGAAGGGTCCTAGTGACCCTAAGGTTCTGTCCACCCCTTTTTTGTGTTTACGGATGTGGTAGATGTGTGTATGTACATTACGAATGTTATCTAAAAATTATTCTTTTACAAGCCCTTAGCGGTACTGTGTTTAGCTATGTTGCAACTCATGGTCAGAAAATTAGACTTAACGTTCCACCCGTCGTCGACTTGTTGACAGTGAAACGTCTATGTCCACGTCTATGTCCACAAAGTGCTAACGTAGATTTTTCTCGCAAAACCAGCTAAGAAATTAATTCACTTACATTTTTTGAAGTATTCATACCCAGGAAATATTTCATGCTATTATTTAAGAAAGCAGTGTATAAAATACAAAACGTCATGCCCACCATACTTGCGATAAACCTGACAGTTACCAAATTACATAAAAGAGAAAAGTGACCCCACTAAAAAGCGTGACATAAAGTACCCAACTCCCGCGTAGTGTGTAGGTACTCGTTTATCTTTTTTTTATGCCCACTTCCGTTTTAGGGAAAAGCAAAAATAAAAAAAAAACAACCTTCACAAAAATGCACTGCGACAAAGTTATTTTGGCGTGTGTAATAAGTTTGGCACCCAAGAGATTTGAAGGTTGAGCCAACATCCAGTCTTTTTCTGATGGATAGTGCTCCATATTATCTCAATATATGCATAAATAAAAGCACCTAAAACAAACCAAAAAGGGAAATATACATGAGTGACGAGAAATCACATTGAATATTCAGTACGCACACGCCAAAAGATCCTTGTCAGACTGTAGCTTAAGCACGCAGCAACCATGCGGAGAAATGAAACAAAACGCACAACTTACTTTAAAAAAACACTTTTATAAAGTACATACATTGATTGAGTACAAAAAATAAAAGATAAAAAATTTACATTCATAATCCGACAAAAAAATCGGCAAAATGGCTATCGGTGATGACAAAAGCTGTTGTTTTCATGCCAGCTGAAGATATGGTGATGAAATACGACCAGGTTGGACCGTCATGCAGCGTTAGATCGTCAGCCTATTGAACAAAAAATAACAATATTATTTCAAGCAATAGCGAGCAAAAGCAATATTAAGCGGTTATACTTAGATTCCCTTAACCCAAGGACCATACAACTACTGGAAACCGCATAACGGCAAAGCTAGTCTAGTTATACTAGTTCAAGCATAACGTTGCTCGTCGGGGCGTTCGTCGACCAATGACGAGCGCGCGTGTCGGGAGTGAATGAGATCCGACTCCAAAGACAATAATCGGTTTGGCCACGCCCATCCCAAACTTCATCTGCTTGTCAGAAGTGTTTTGATTTAAAATGAGGAGTCTAGTTGTTGTCTTGTCGATGCCTCAACCCTTAATACAATATATTCCCACTTAAGTGCAAGTGCCTCTGCCTACCCCGCTTTGGGACTGGCTTGAAGTGTATTGTTTTAATTATTTATTCCCACTTACTCTAAACTCACTTGGAATCTTAAAGAATACCTTCACCAAAATATTGGAACATTAGGAGAAATATTGGAACAGCGAATGCTAAGAAAGGAACCCGCAGAAGATATTCATTTAATTAGGTAAAATTCTTATTCTGATAATGTATTAGAATTTAAAATCCAAGAGAAAATCTTAAAAGTCTCATTGTATCAAGGGTTAACTTTAACCACTAATGTCTTTAATAGAATATGTCACATCGGAACAGTGTTTATCAAGTCTATGGTATTAGGAACAGAATCCAAAATTTTAAAATATTATATATAATAATTTTACATGTGCCGGTACAGTCAAGGTAGACGGCTCCCGTTTTCTGATAAGTCCGAGATAAATAATTTACCTACAGCAATTAAATATTCGCCATGATTCTAATATACACGACGCAAGAATATTACTTCAAGTTTATTGTATGTCAGAGGCAAAAAACTCATTTATACCGGCCTTTAAGTTGGTTTACCTTGGGTGTTGTGTTGCATAATATAGTAAAAAAACAAACTTGTAATTTTTGGAGGTTTCTAATCTGTCATATTTTTTTGCTCTTACACTGAAAACCCTGGCTGAACCCAGCGACATACATCAAAATAATGTACCTTATTTTTGTTACTTTGAAAAATTTACAAAAACGTCTGCGATGATACATGTCTGTATCGTAGGGATAACCCCAAATATCCACACTAACTATAAATAAAATGACTATCTAGTTAATAAATAAAAAAAACCGTTTAAAAAGGAACATTACGTCAATTTCTTATTCGATATCAGCACTGTACAAGTGCGCAGCCGGGTCGGGTCGGTAGAACTGAATGAATAGTGTATCAATTTCAATTCAATCACTGATTGACGCTGACATCAATCGCTAGTTCTAACAATAGAGTGTAAACAACAAGCGTCACCATTCATAAAACATCAACTGAACATAACGGAGCTTCAGTTATCCTTCGGCAAGTTTATTCATATGCATATTCTCTGTTATAGGTCTGTATTATTTGTCTGCGTTATGTTCCTTGTCAGTCATTCTCTCGATGTCAAGCCACGCGTTATGGTTCTATTTTGCTTTTAGTTGCGTACAGTACTATTGGGTGGGTTATTTCAAATGACAGAAAACTTTTATTTAAAACTTTTTCGAAGCCAAAAATTCCTTGTGTATTCTCTAGCGTACCTAAAAATAAAGAAGCAGTGTACTATATGTATAATGAAAAAAGCTGGAATCTGCTTTAAATTAGGCAAAGAACAGTCATTTTTACATCAGATCAAAGTTACTCCGTGGATCAAAGCAACCCCAAGTTACGCTAAAGCAAATACTAACCCAGTCGGAACCCTTTTAGCTAGAGATTTGATTTGTAGGTTCCTTGAAAAATGAAGGGTTCCACTTAGAAAACAGGCATATTAAATGTCAAATACACTCAGTTGGTTACACAGAAACAGTACACTTCGGCTTTTAAGGATGTTTCTGGTATACCCTGTATATAATGTACATCTAACTTAGGCACAACATTTTCCCCCGATGAAACTTGACGCGTATCATTGAAACAAATGCTTGAAGGGAAAATGTACGCTATAAATATCTATTATATTCGTATAAAATATAGTTGGTTTTCCCGTATTCCTGACTGAGGAAAATATATTCAGTAACAAGGTGGTTTACGATACATCACCGGGCATTCGGGAGGGGAAATATTTTCTGTTATAGACACAAAAAAGTTATATCAGAATTCCGACAATTTAACCTTTTCTCAACGAAGCTGTTGAAGGCTAGTATACGCCTAAGCTGTCCAGTCTTAAATAGGAATTTATGGATTTAAGTACATAGGTACATATACTAGACGTGTACCAATAAGTCTCGTTTCAGAAACGAAATTTACGGTCGGCCAAGAAAGTGGTCTCAGTCAGTTTTAATTACAATAAATTGTATTATTATTAGTGTTTCTCTACTGTATTATACATATAATCCTTATTAATAACACTATTTTATATTAAAGAAAACCGCAATGAAAATTCGTTGGATAGTTTAAAAGATCTAAGCATAGGGACAGACAGCGGGAGGCGACTTTGTTTCAAACTATGTAGTGATATCACCCTATTTCCTGAAACTATAATTCTTGTACGAGTCAGGATCCAGTATGGACCTTCGGGGTTAGATAAAAAATACCCTCATTCGATACGGGTCGATTAATCGTTTTCGAATCTCATGTACCTGTGACGTGATTGGTTACAGGTACATCCCTAAAACTAGGCGATTGTAGCGAAACGGACAAACAGATTTCAATTCTAACCCATCCGGATCTTAATCAGTGACTACTGGGATATCCCGGAAGATTTATATCCAGGGGGTCCTGGTCGGCTAGTCTTCTTAGAAGTCACGAGATTATTATTGATTTAATTCCGGTATTTTACGAACATTTTAAACTGGATTAAAAAAAGAAGAGAGGACTTTCTTCGGTTTTCAATTCCTCAGTATTTTTTAATGTTTGTTATCTCAAAACTTTTGACTAGGTGAAATAATTTGGACGATACTTTATTCTTTTTTCTAATAGTTGGTCCCATTTGAACATAGTTCAATTCGGACGATGGCATCCATGAGAAGACTACAAATCTGTAAAATTTGACTGGTTATAGTAGGTTCTTTTATTTTAAAGTTAAGTCGGTATGTCAATACGTAATGTCACACAATTTTTTATGATTTATGATTTATGGAATTATGACGGGGATAACATAATGGTAATATAACATAAGGGGACCAAACTGCCGGTAAATAAAACACTATTTTTATAATAACCACATATGTAGATCAAGTAACGTAACGAGCAAAGTTATCTATCTCTTCAATAGTTTTTCCCCTACTGACATTTCCAACAAAAAGCAGTTTTGTGGGGTGGAAATGAATGGAAACTTTTGAATGCAAAATAATTCCGAATTTATATGGACCACATTAAAACTTACTCATATTGTGTTTTGTCTGTGGCGAACAACTACACTAAATTGAAGTAGTTTTAATTATCTTTTACTTAATTTGGTTTGTTTCCCACTGATTGGCAAAGGCCTCCCCAAGATTTTCACTCCTCTCTGTTTCAGCCCATCTCCTGCATTTAGCTTTATTACGCACATAATATTTTATTACCTACTGCCTTATTCCAGCTCCATTATCTACTAAGGTTTCCTGAGATGTAAATAGAGATAAGAAAATTCAACCTATGAGTCTCTCCATTTTTACCGCATAACAGGTTCAAAGTTCTAATATGACCAAATGATTAACACCCCATACCCCACTGAAAGTCAATGTTATGTAACGTAGATATTTTTTAAATCTTTCCTTTGAATTTATATAAAAAATCCGAAGCTTCACAAGTGATATTGCAGGCGTCCACTAATTTCTCTCATAAAATTCCCAAACAAAACAAATCTTTGTAACGGCAGAATTGTCACGGACTAATTCAAACAATAAACAGCTTTACTTAACTTTGTCTTGTCCCCGTCAAAGTTGAGAAGATGAGGAAGGAAGATGTCAATTATGATCTTATTGACTTCATTTAATACCTTTTAGCAATTTCAAATAAATCTTTATTGGCTTCTACGTCACTTTTAGTCCGACAGTTGGGGTTTAAATGGACAAATGATAAGGGTAGTTTGTAGCCTTAGCCTGTTTCACGAGTTAGGGATGTACCAAGCAGTTGTTAATAAAATTTAATAATTAAATTACTCATATTAATATTAACTACTTAGATCTAAGCCTTGACAATTTGAAAAGCAGCCAGTATCTTCCCAGTTCTTCTGGACCGGTGTGAAGTTCGCCGCCAAAGTAATCTATACAACGTGTTTATGAATAAGCGTTACAACCATTCCACACCAGGTGTATTATTTCGCAAGTACTACTTGCGTGACTATTAAAAAAATATTTAACACATATTTCAGAAGTTATTACACACATACAAAACTGAATTCATTCATAATTTATTCGAAATGTGGTGATAAGTCATACAGGCATGGGGAATTAGGTAGGAGACCAATCCAGAAGATTAGATTTGTTTTTTTTAATCACTATGAACAAGCGTTTGACCACCATCCTGTATCCTGTCTGATGTTAAGCAGCGATGTGGTCTATGAGCGACGATTTCAATAAATTAGATTTTTTAGAGCTAAAAATGTTCTTGATACCTTGACACTTTTGATGTGTGTATTTTACTTACGAATGCTAGAAATTGGGATTATTTTCTAACTCTATGTTGCGCTCCGCCTACTCGCGGACGACGACGTGCTTCGAGGTAGGTAGATTACAACGAGTAGGTAGAACTATGTTTCTCGGTACACTCGCACTGTTTTACTGGCATTATCACCACATCGGGCTCTCTTACTAATTCACAGTACTCTGTTAGAATAGTGATACAACATTGATAAATACGGTTGGGGGCCATGATAGTTTGCTTTCGAATGGAATTTAGATGCCACGTTCAAAGAAAATACCATAGTAATTTTTATTCCGTAAGTATCTAGTGATACCATTTACTTTCTTTTGAAAGAATATTATGGTACATCCTAGGACCTACTATTAAATGAATGTGAATGTTAGTAACTTTTTTTACAGATAATCCTGAGCGGATTTTGATGAAACTTGGTGGGTAGATAGACTATAACCTGGATATAGGTTTTGTGGTCGCATCACTGTTGCAGTTATTCAAGAAATATATGACTAGACTTATTATTTTTCCAATAGATAAAGTTCCACCAGGAAACCCATAATAATTTAGAATAAAAATTTACAAATCAAAATGAAAATCGTAAGATAGCATCGGGGCAGGCGGAGATCAAAGAGCAAAAGTGAAAATAATTGAAACGTTTCTTTCCATTATAACGAGGTGTTTTCCATAGTCAGAATTGCACATTAAAAATCAATTTCGCATGCCGAAGCTTCATAAATAAAATATAGGGAAAACGGTCTCCCCAATCGACATGAAAATGTTCTTCGGAAATGTTAAGGTCGTACGATTTTTTCTTGGCATTTGAAAAACACAATATTGCATTTTTGTATAAATCTTGTACTAGAAAGCTGGGATATGATTCTACGATAGAGCATTTCTGTTTATTTGTTATTATTATTTAGGCAAATTCTTTTGTTTCTCGTTGCTGAGCAAAGCCCTCCCCAATTACATACATTCATCCCTGTTTTGGGTAATCTCGGTAGGTTTTGGTCCAGGTCGTCCCGTATCCCGTAGTGGCATACAGTACTTTATTTAAAATAAGTACAAAATTTCACTAAATGGATAACATATTGTGTTTGTTAGCCGGACAGCATAATTGTATGAAATACATGTAAAAATATGACTGGTGCTGCCCCAACAATATAACCCAACATACCTAAATTTTTTTTTAAACCTAATGAGAACATATTCCGTGTGATTGTAGACATCCTGTCATCATATTAAAAACGCGTAACTTTCGATTGACTTTCAAGGAAAAAATGCTCTTAATTACTCCACACCCTCAAGGATAAGCTTACATAATCGTAGAGCAACAAATTGGATTCTCTAGAAGCTGTGCAAATTACATCTTTGTGTCCTCGTTCTTCGCACAATTCGTCCGAAATTACTTCTTTGCTGAGTTCGAAGGTAGTTTTATTAAGGTACCAATCGTGGGAGGCTTAAGTCACTTGTTCGACTTCAGTGATTCGAATCGCCTAGTTCCTAGTTTAATATTTCTGGCCATATAGATCCCCTGTTTATATGTACACTATCTGTTCTAAGGTACAAGCATACCTATATGTTCATCGTTCGTTCGTTAGTCGAACATTGACTTAGGACACGGAAAATCGTTAAAAACTCTTTTAATTGTAATGACAAACAGATTTGAAAAGATAATTACAATATATATCAAGTCAAGCAAATTTATCTTTCATATTCGCCATTTAAGATTAAAAAAATAATGTGTGCAAAATGGACTTTAGTTCCAAGGGTGCCCATTTTTCCTAGTACCTACAGATATATACATCATTCCCTCTTCGTAACAGTAGCTGTATGAATACCGTTAACCGTTAAAACCTTTATTTTTTTCCTGTAGGGACAAGGACTCTCTTCAAACAAAATTTTATGAATTATTTCTGCTTACTGGAAATTTTCCATGTAGAGGGTATTCATAGAATTCTTTTGTTGTCCCTCACTACTCAAAAAAAAGGTATTGTTGTGTACCTTTTGACCGTATTAACCTATACGTATGTAGCTATGTGTGACCGTTAAAATACCGCAACTGAAACATACTTCCATTCCCTAGTGGACAGAACCCCTTAGGCCGCCTTTTCTGCCATGTACTTATTTGAAGGAATCATTCTAGAATTTTTGTAACACGTGCCGCATAATGTCCACAGCTGCATGAGGGCCTCCCCCAATGATTCCTGTTATTTGGGGGGAAATGTCATCAGTGTGCTTGGCTATCGCGACGCGAGTGGTGCTGTGGTTTAACTCACAGAGAGCGGTGCTACCCGCTCTCTGAAGAGCACCCTCGGCCGCCTCTTACGACCTCCACGACGGAAAAAGTTAGGCTCGGATGGTGACACATGTATTCTATTATTATGATTGTTGTGTCCTTCAATTTTCATCTTCTAAATTCTTGGGACCTTCAAAAACATTTCGAAAGTAAGTTGTGTTATAAATAAAAGGAAAGGAATGCTGACTGTTACTGAGTGTCACGGAAAACGCCGCTTTACATTCAATAACTGTGGGAGAAGTTTGAAAGACACGAAGCTCAAAAGTAACGAAAATGTGCTCACGATGCAAGGACTTTTGCCAAAGTTTACCTCAGAAAATCATAGAATCTGTAAGTAGATAATTTATGTCACAAGGAAAAATGATCCTTGAAGCATGAACTTAACTGAGTTACCTTATTATGATGAGCGTAACGTGCCTTATGTGCTGGGTCACGAAACCAAGAAATGTTCACAAACATTTTTTTCATTGATTGTTATCATCATGATGGGGAGTATTCACCCATTGACATCCACTGCTGGACATAGGTCACGTCTAAGGCTCAATATTTAAGAGTTAAATTTCTTTTTTTCTTAGTTCGTTTCATTAATTCGGGTACGGGTCAAGCATAGCGCAATCTGTAACCTTGGCGTTTCTTTACGTATTCCACGCAAAGTCCATTGATTGCAGTGACTCCAATTATGGTCTAAAGCCCATGAAAAGTACTGTTTGAAGTGTTTCAGCAATTCTGAAGTTGTGAAGAATAGATTTTAAGTAAACTATTGTCTATGTATTTGCACAGTGTCTATTATAATATTTTCTTTGTTTCTGTCAGTTGTTGCCTGTATAATACGGAAAAAAAAAAATAAAAACTCCAACAATAAGCAACATCAAGAAACGACCAACATTACCTGATGCTCTCAGTCCTGGACCTGGGCGACCAGTCCTTGGAGTAGGAGGCGCCGCGCCGCCGCCCCCGCCCAATAGTCCGCCCAGTGTTCCACCGCTCCACATGGTAGCGGATCGCGTGACGCACCTCCGTGTTCATGAAGCAGTAGAAAAGAGCCACCGTGAAGCCCTGGAGATGGGAATACAATATTATATACTTAAGGCCTTACTAATAATGGCGGAATTGCTATTTCGAAGATATCATCATTTTCCTGCCCTTATCCCACACTAGGTGGGGTCGGCGCAAGATATACAAAGCTCAACTTAACTTGTCAGTTGTATGTCAAATACGGAATAACCAGTTCTTGTAGACCTATAATAACCGTTGTATAAATAACAACGCGTTTATTGGTAAGGAGGTTAATAAGCACCGGGAGGTAGGTAGGATACTATTAATATTATAAACGTGAAAGTTTGGACGGATGTTTGTTACTCTTTCACGCAAAAACTACTAAACGGATTTCAATGTAACCTTTAAAATACCGTAACTTACACATCGTAGTCAGACTTTACTAAATAAATATGTACAAAGAGGATACACGCCTTGACTTCTTCTCGCCTTGTCAATTTTAAGAACGTCAGAAAGGGAAGAACATTTTAATTACACACGGTATTTTAGGGCTTTTATACGTACGACTATAGTTTTGCTTCAAAAACGAATCTCCCATAGACATAAAGGCCTTAGTCTATTACAAAAGTAAACATTTTTCTACAGTCTCTGTAGTGTGACTTCATAGCTTGTTATAGTGACTTTGTAGTGTGTTTTCATAGCTTGTTATAGTTATAAAAGTTCCATAGCGTCCACGTTTAAACTTCCAATTGAGAAGTTATAAGCGAGCCTCGCAAAAGCAATTTTACAAATAATAAATTTACTTTGTATTGGTTTTATAATTGGAACGGTTGAGCAACACACCGCGCTGCACGCCGCCGCCGGGAGGGTAAAATAAAAATGTGGTTAACGTTTGTTTCTATGAAACCGCTGTTTAATTGCCCTGTGATGTTTACTGGCTCATTATAACGTCATTTACTTCAGTCGAAATTGCGGAAAATTAAACATGAAATGTACACTTACGAATAAACTCGTTGTCCCTTTTACAAATGTGTTTACAGGTTTGAAAGACGATGCATTGACCAAGAGTTTTTTTTATTTATTTATTCACTAAATTACACATTAGGTATTACATAAAATAAAATTCCGCCAAACTGCAGAACAGTTTGTTGTGATAGGCTTCGACCGTTTGGGTATATGAAGAGTCGACAAACGAAAGAGATTTATATGGTTGATGGAAGGGGTCCGGCTGAGTAGAGGTCGCCCCAGGAGGACATACATACACCAGAATGCTGATATCCTGGCGGAAGGTGGCGTGAAAAGTACTCGATACTATAAATAATGTATGAAAAGATGTATAAATGTAGATAACGCGAAAGGGATATGTCCGGACCGTGACAAATGGAGATCTGTCTCTGTCTACTCCTCTGAAAGACAGGCGAGAAGTGTATGTATGTAAAACAACTGGTTAGTGCTTAAGTTGAGTTGAAGTTGAGTTTGGTATATCTTAAAAATAGTAAAACCGCTATTATAGGTAATAAAGTAAAAGTTTCTATGACGTAAATTTGACAGATTTTTATCCGTATTTCTGTCAATAATGTATGTTTCTTTCTGACATTAATGACAGAAATAGGAAAGTTAATTTGTGAAATAAACATTACTAAAAATGACCCATTGTTATCCAGCGATGGTGATGCTCGGATCGCGAGTGGATAATGAGTTAATGTCAAAGAGGTTGTTCGTTAGACATTAATCCATAATCCATTCCATCACCTTTTTGGTATATTATACACACGAGTCACGACTGTAATTTTATTAAGGTTCAACAGCAATATATATTATATACTTATCTACAATAAAATTATAACGATGAAAGAATAGGTTTCGAAAATACAGGCCCGATTTAAAAAAAATCCTTCGCTGTTGGGAAGCTACACTATCCACGAGTGACTATATCTATTTTTATATGCTATTTTTAAGAAAATCGTGAGAATATATCTGACAAGAGGAGGATCCGATGTGGATAAGTGGTGAGTCTATTGCCGCTATATAAGTATGCACATCTTTTTGTATGTAAGTTCTTACACAATGTTTTCATCAAATGCGACTAGTTGCAAAATCGAACCGAGTGCCTGTGTACTATGTGCGACATCAGGATAAGGAGGACCTGAGATAAATTGCAACAAGACATTAATGCTATTGCGCGTTGGAGTGAGCAGAATTTACTGTACTTCAATGTCGGAAAGTGTAAGGTCATGCCCTTTAGTAGACTCCATTCGCCAATTGCATTATACGCTCTTCAATTTAAACATGGAACGAGAGAGAGAGAACTGGATAGCCAACTTTTCATAATCATGTCATTAACACTTGTAAGAGAGCAAGCAAAATATTCGTTTCTCTAACCCTGATATCGCTACCCTGCTGTATAGCGCGTATGTTCGCAGTAGCCTCGAATTTGATTCAGTCGTTTGGAACCCCAGGGGAGAAAAATACGTCATGGCGATTGAATGTGTACAGCGTAAAATCGCACGTTACAGATACAAGCGCTTGTATTTGTGAGCGGAATGGTGGAAATGAAGAGTCTTGCGTTGCGGCGCACACTGGACGTGGTAGAAGGTAGAAGGCAGTGCACTACATGCGCCCAGCGCGTGCTGCGTGTCGGAGTCACCAACCCGCAGGCACTGTGGAGCGTGGGGCTGTACGTGCCGGAGCGCGCCGCCCGCGCCCACCCGTCACTGCTCGCGCCCGCCCTCAACGCGCTCGCACCGCGACCGCCTACTCTTAGGGCTGTACGTATTTTAAACGAATTCCTCGACAACTGTAAGAATGCCTATTTATTCTTTGATGAAACATCTAAGCTAGTGAAAATGTTAAAAATTTATTTTTTTAGTAAGAATGTTTTTGATACATAAGGATTTTTTTATTTAAGTTTGTTTTGTTTTTGTATAGTTTTATATCGCAATAAGTGCATTTTGGTCTGGTGTCGTCTATGTTATAAAGCCTTATTGTTTTATTCCAGATTCCATACGGCTCCTACGGCCAGGAAGAAAGACTGATACATTCTATTTGGATCTCAGATTTAATAAATAAATATTTTACAACAACACACACGTTGCCTTCATCCCATGTTAAGTAGCTAAAACACTTGTCTTATGGAATTCAGGCCACACAGGGAATTTTGAACAGTTTTATTGGAAAAATAATAAATAGCTGATAGGGCCTTAGCAGTAGGTTAGAACGTCAGCTCCGCTAGGTTTAGTCCTCCGCATTCA
>SJJU01006049.1:0-18094 GCA_012932125.1 Conopomorpha cramerella | reverse complement strand
AAAAAAAAAAAAAGGTCTAAATGTAGATGTATCAAAGACCCGAGTGAATATTAAAAAAATAAGCAAAGTAGTCGACACAAGACAGATTTTTTTTATGGCTATTTGCTACAATGAGAGTAATTTTGCCACAGACAGGTAGGTATTGATTAACATATGTTTTATATTATTAAACTATCACATAATTTACAACTGAGTTTATTGGGACTTGTACGAAATATTTTTCCGTCAACCTGGACGTCAATATTTCGTCAGTCATTCAGTCACTTTTACAACAATTTCACTGTGAGATGTCTAGAACTACATGTAATATGTGGTAGCCAGGGGATAACTTACAGTGTAGGGGTAAGAGATCTGATTTAGAAAGTGACCTAGCCACATTTTATTCTCTCCTCGGGTTCGCAGTAAGAATTCCGCATGCAGATTGAAAGTAGGTGGAAGATTGTGTTTTATTTATAGAAAAGTAGACGCGAAGTCTTGTCGGTTTATATGTTGCTTCTAGTTTTAGATAAGAATTCCGAATACTATGCTTCCTTTATCATTAAAGTTACTTAAGATAGTTTTCCATAGACGCAGATATAGTCTTTTATCGGTGGGTTACTAATAGGGAAATGAGGGTATTTAGTACCGAATGAAAGAAAGCTACCACTACAACCTACATCCAGTTTAATATTATTGTTACGTATTCAAGTGGAAACTGCTCAATGGAATTTGCAACTGGAATCGGACGTGCAAGCCTATCTAATAATAATATCTTATGCCGAAATTCCCACGGGAACTGCATAAAGCGTTTGAGTCCGCGGGGAACAACTAGTGACCCATAACGATATGACAAGCGTGATTTATACATAGGTTTTTTTTTTTTCATAAGTCACGTGCACAACGCCACCAACGACACCTGTCGGGCGTAAGAAGATTTACTCCCTCTATAAATCCTCGTTTACGTAAAAGTAATGTAAATCAAAACTCACTCCCGAAACTACTGGGCATGAATGTATATGAATGAAGTGTAAGGAAAATATAATGAACATATGAATTGAAAATGAGGCAAGAGCTGATACGACCGTTTATACGGGTTCGACAATCGTTCCCAGTATTTTTTCTGTATTTTATATATGAGCGTCTGTGGTCCAGTTGGTAGGATTGAGCGACTGTGGTCCACTTGGTCGGATACTTGACTTGTAACCGGGAGGTCCCGGGTTCGAGTCCGGCTACTGGACGTGTACCAATGGGACTCTTTTTCAGAGCCTATGTACGCAACGCAACGCTCGTACGGTGAAGGACAACATCGTGATGAAACCCGCACACCACAAGGTGTGTGAACCCTATAACGGCGATGGGCTCACCCCCTGTCACGTTGGGTTAAATACGCTTGGTGAACCGTGAGTACAAGTGCCTCTGCCTACCCCTCTTTGGGATTAAAGGCGTGAAGTGTTTTTTTTAAATTTTTTTTATATATTATCTGGTGTTTGTAGTTCGTGTGATTTGACAATAGATGTGAATTTTTTATTAGGTTGTGGACTTGGGAATGACGAAGTGATCGCAATATACTTATTGATTATCGTGATGTGAGTTGTGACACAATATGTCAAATACGTGTGACTGGCCGAATTAGCCAGCCATCGTATTTGACATATTACCTAGTACAGTGCCATCTGTCTACTTTTTTTAGAAACTTGGAGTACTATCAAATCGATATGAAGTTATTGCAGGAAGATACGAGAACAGAGAGAACCTTCATAATGACGTACTATATTATGCCGGCGCTCCATACCTTACATATGCACCAATATTGATGCAAGCTTGTCTCTTATTTTTAAAGTGAAACTTTTATTACATCGTCTCAAAACTTTTTCTTCTGTGTGTTGCATGTCGCGTGACGGTCGGCCGCGGAGTAGGAAGTTTCACTTTTACCATGTCTAATTTATGTCTACACATTGGTGTAATGGGTCCAATAGTGGAACTCTTAGTCAACAGTAAACATTTGAGACGCCCGCTTTAGAAAAAATGATCCAGTTAGTGACATTAATTGCACGTCGCAGACTAGCAAGGGACATTAAACATTCACAATTTGTTATAAAAGTTAATTTAGCGTGGCAATGAACCTGATATTCCACACTTTGTCTACTCTCTCAGCTAACATAGGGAACCCCATATCTTTCTACTTGACACGGGCTCGCGTTGGAAAGAACATGCGTTTTAAAATACATTTATTCATGAACCTGAGCCCTGACGAGTTTCCTAGCTGGCCGCAAGGAAGTCAGAGAAGCTTGTGTTTTTGTATTAACAAATTGTGAAAGATAAACGTAAAAAAGACCTGAAACAGAGAAGAAAATGAACCTTATTTACTGGTGAGTAGAGTTCGAAATCAAAGGACCTTCACAATTGTGACTTTGCTTTTAAACTCCACATGAATGTGTATTTGACAGTTATATTGTAAAGGGAAAAATTCGATTTTGCATTTTTTTCTTGTTATATAATATCCTTTTCGAATGTACAGTCTGCAAAAAATCGGGTGTACCACCTTAGGGTTGAAACTATACATCTCATAAAACAATAAGGTTGATCGTTTACTTGCCACAATTGATAACTTTGCATACCTAATAAGCAGTATAAATTTAAAAAACCGTTTCTGTATTTTCGTTTCAGGATGCTGTACAAAAAATATTATATTTTTTAGATGCGTAAATTCGGAGATAATACGTAAAATGTGAAATATCTTTGATGACGTCATTACTATGTGCGAAATAGGTGGGATTCAAGCCTATCCTTATTTTATTACACATCAATAAAATTGACAATATTAGTGACAGCAGAATCGTCGGTTTCAAAACAAACAAAAATAGCAATTATTTCGGTAGTTTTATTTTCTTCCTACCTATTCTTGGAATAAACCTAAAACCATTCTTTTCTATCTATGTTTGATCTGTGTATCCATAATAGTTACGTCATATGGCGCTTACGCTCTTTCGAAATATATTATATATATTAAAAGTTTAAATCATGAATGAAAATATTATTTTTATGTTGAATAAAAAAATACTGGTCAAATCATTTTATATTTTCTTCAATTTTCAATAAAAATATCATTTACCATTCGAAATGTAAAGTTGTTAATTTGACAACTTTGTAAAACCTTTACCCTTATCTGCGTTTTAGTGACACAGGAAGAGTCATCTAAACTTAAGGACTAATTTTTGGCCGACCGTACAGATAATTTAGAAACATGATATCTCCTAAAAAGGTCATCGTCCTCCACGTCTATCTCCCATAAGGGTGAGCAGAGACAATAGACCTCCATATTTTAAGAACACACCTCTCTTGTCAAATACGGGGCTTACGTGGCGAAATGTAAGGGTAGGTGATGATAAGTCCTTTAAGGGCCCCTAATATGTCCGGTACTTCTTGGAAGTAAAATACATTTTAGAGACCAGATACAATAGACATCTGTTAAACAGATGAGTTATTGTTACAGAATCTACGGCCGGTCACTGTCTGCAAAAGTGTTAAAAAGCAGGGCTCGGAAACCTGTTCTTTTGTCAAACCGTTATCATTTGTATTTGTAAGTGTGAACTTTTGATTTAACAAGCCCTGTTAAAAACAGGGGTTTGAACCGGTTAATAATAACCGTTTTATACCGGTTAATAATGGTTAAGCTCCGAACTTTTGGTCCGAACGCGAGCATTTAGAGAACTGAATTTCAGCGGCGGCGGTGGCAGATAGACACAAAACATGTTGAGACTAGTTTCAATTCTAGTACCTACCTACCCTCCCTCCGTATTGTTTACTTCTATTAGGTCAGATTAACCGGTATATGCCGGTTATTAAAGGTTAATAATCCCAAAAACGATTTTAAATGTTCGCTAAATATACCGGTATTAAACCGGTTGATTAGCCGGTTAATGCGAACTAAACCGAAATTAAAAGTTCACACTTACAAGTACATGATAACGGTTTGAAAAAAGAACAGGTTTCCAAGCGCTGGTTAAAAAGAGTAATTTTTTACGCCCCAGATGAGCACGTTTCAATGTGTTTTCATTTTCATATGCCTGAAAGAAATAAATATAATTTGATCCAGTGCCGTGATATTGTTTATCTTTGGTCGTAAGGGTCGGCCTGCGGTTTATATTTCGATAATTGGATGTAGGTAGGTCAACACACAATGTGTTTTAATCATAAAAGTATTAGTATATGTGGAGTAAATCTGTGAGTAAGGGCGCCTAGTGACAAAGAGTTAAAAAAATACACTTCATTCCCTCAGCGGGGTAGGCAGACGCAGTTGCTAAGCAAATTTCCACGGACTAAGCTTATCTAACCTAACGTGATAGCGGGTGTGTCTATCGCCTTTATAAGGTTCACACACTTTGTTGTATGCAGCCTTCAATGTCTTTTGTCCTTTACGATAATATTTGAATGAATGAATTTATTCTTTATTGCAAACTGTACATTACAAAATGTAAAACTATCAATGGTAAGATTGCAAATGGCGACCTTATCGCTCAGAGCGATTTCTCCCAGGTAACCTAATACAATAATATTTTTTATTTTTTAATCAACCAATTTATGCCTATTTACCCGACAGTTGCGTTGTACTCCATTTTAATGTAGCAGTAGTAAATCATCATCATAATTATGGGCTGACATATTAAATAAATATTCCGGGACATCTTCACACACGGTCACTCGACCCCAAACTAGAAAACTATGGGTGCCACAAACTGCCATATAATATCCAGACGCACAATACAAATGCCTCAGCTCATGACTAAAGCGTTAATCGAACCCGCGACCGTCGTGTGGTCCTAGAGACCCTGACCACTAGTAAATAGCCGGCCTTCCAAAATGTAATTTTATAATTTTGGTGGTGGAACATACTAACAGGGTTTGTTCTCAGATGTAAGATTTACGCAATGAGTACTGAATACTGAATCTTTAATATTTTACCTGAGTAGACAGCAAGAAAGCTCTCGTGTAATCGAAGGCATGCGCGAACCAGGAGTCGTCATTGGGCCCGCATAGGACCAGCAAGTTGGTGATGCCGAGCAGTGGGATCAGCACCAGCAGGGCCTTCGTCGCCTTCCTGTACTGCTCCGTCTCCAGCGTGTTCGCTGACCGCAGCTTCGTTATCAGCACCTGGGTGATAGAATTATATGAAAGGATCGTAAACGTCCATTTTATCACCAAAGATCGTAATATTTGAGCGATTTTAATTAAAATGAAGTTTAAGAGTGGTGAACCTTTTTGTGATTCTCATAATAAAATGTTTTCAATTTGAAATTTGTTAGCATTTTATGATTTTTGTATATCATGACTCTGTACATAATATAATAATTTTGATATATATTTTTTTTTTCATATGACTGCTGTTGATATTAATTAGTCAGTTGTCAACCGGTACTATTTTATTTAATTAATATAATGTAATATGTTCCTTGTTGTCTTTCGAATTTGAAAATGCGACTCATCTTTAAAATAAGTAACTAGTAATAAATAGGCACGGTCGTCTAAGAAAGTTTATCTATTCAATTTTGATGACACTTCCTGTATCCTTAAAACATCATTATGGTACAGTATCAGTATTATAACCAGTAAACATTAACCTTAATATCTACTACCTTTCATATGACTTTCAACCTAAATCTGGTTTGTTTCTTAGCCGACTGTACTTCTATGAATGAATGAGTTTTCAAGCTATATATCTCTAGCTCTAAAATATTACCAGTTCTATTCTTTATTCCAATTCATTTGCGGAGTATATCGTGTCTATGCACATGAAACGAGCAATCTCGAAACGTAGAACCATACCAAATTAATTCATCCTGGTCTACAATAGTTTTGTATTGTCATAGAAGCATAGATAACACTTAAACTGGTCGTATAACGAAATGCTCTGACCGCGGAAATCTCTCTGTCGCTCCAAATGGGAATTCAATGATAATTAAATAGCCTTTATTGGAATGAAAGGCGCGCTGCCCAGTTACTTATCTTCTTAGGTATCTTTGAAACAATTGCCAATTGAGGCAATTGCTTTATTCCATTGGAATAATTTATTTAGGTCTTTCTGCGTTGTTACGACTTGTTTTTACTTCGATCAGAAAATTATTTAAATTTATAAGATGTAATAGATTAAATTTAAATTACTTTAGGTGTTTTGTGTTTGCTGATCATCGACATGTATTGTGGTAAAAACAATTACGTTATGTGTGCCTGTAATCTTTTAAGGTTTTAATTAATGGCAATTCACGAGAAAATACTTTTGTATGAAAAATCTAAACCGCTCAAGTTAGACGCTTGAAAATTGGGATGCAGGACCTACTACCGAACTACGCGGATGAAATTGCGGGGCGTCCACTAGTAATAAATAAATACCTGTGTCTGTATATTAATCAAATAGACTATCATCATCATCAGTTGTCTTCTGCTGGACATACATGACACATACAATAGACTATCGTTACATCATTATCACAAATAATAATTAAATTTAAAACAAACCGTTTTAGTTACCGAAAGTTACAAAGTCAAAAGTGACAAAAAATACCTCCTGATAGCTTTACCTTGAATGGTTTAATTTACTATAAAAATAAAGTTAAAACAAAACGTAAAATATTTAAGAATACACCCAATTTACAAGTACCATAAAACACTGTAAAATGGTGGAAATTTATGTTTTCTTTGCGTCACAATTAACGATGAAGTATCCTACTAAAATTTATCAGAAGTACTAATTTGTGTCACAAAGGCGGTAATAAAAGACTATAACAAACAGCAACAGAAATCTTGATAAAATATTTTCCTTACGATTCATTTACATTACAATGGTCCTAATCTGAAAGTGTATTGTTTACTTCACAAGAACTCTTGGATAGCTCTTGAATAACTTACCGGCGTGTAGCATAGGAACTGTTGTACAATTTCTAGACCTTAACAATGAGCTATGTTACCTAACAAATACCTATTAAATACCAGCTCAGGATACTTAGCTCAGCTTTTTCTCTTTGACTCCCGACTGGATTTTCGTTGGCGAAATTTCTGCGCCGTTTAGGGAAAACAAACAAAGAAAAGAAACAATAAAGAATGAAGTAACGATCGGAAAAATTCAATTAGAATTCCCCGATACACACGCTGACCTTTCACGATGAATATTGTGGGAGATATTTACTTGGAACGAATCTACTTTATATCCTCTGGGATACCTAACAGGTTATTTCGTAATTATTTTGCCCGGCTCAAGTGGATGTCGGCTGACCGTCGGTGTATTTCCAATCTCTTCCTGTGAAATTAAAACCACCATTTTTGAAAAAAAATGTGTTAAATTTTTTTTTTGGGAATAATCATGATTATCTTTTCTACCTACTGGATTGGAATGTTCCGGCTGTTTTATATATATGAAATAGGTATGGTGCTACTTTATTAAACGCGAATATTTTTATAACTCATCGTACTGAATAACTTTCTTAAAATTAGATCATTTTTTAATGAAACGCGCACAGACATTATTACTCAATATTGTTCACCGGGTGTATAGTAGGTTTCTTAAAATTGTCTGTCTATGCTGTGGACCCGAATAGTAAAATTTGCTCAGCATGACGTCAGAAAGTAGGACCAGCCCTTAAAATATTCGCAGGCTAATAAAGCTGTAAACATTATTTATGACTACTTGACCCGGCAAACGTTGTTTTGCCAATATATATTATGAACAGTGTTTCTCTGGTTTTTGAACAGGATGAGACTAGACTACAATGGATGGATAAAAAAAAGATTATTTAATTAATGGCGATTTATATCTTTCTCCTTTCATCGGTCGTTCTAATTAACGAAAAATATTATATCTTTTTATTTTTATGGCCAATTGCCGGGATTTAAAATAAAGGGAGTCATAACTGGTATAACCAGCAGGTATAGGAAAAAACTAAAAACTGATCGATTGCTAGTCATGTTATATAAAAAAAATGTATGTCTGTTATGTGTATGTTTTAATTATTTTTTTTATTATAATTGTAATTTGTAAAAAAGAAACCCATAAATTATGGGGAAGTTTTCTTTCTGTTTCCGCAGGGCGGCGGCAGTCGGAGCGTGTAGTGGCTGCTAGTAGCTGTCTATTACTTTCGATTTAGTGAGGACACATTTATGATTTTGGTCTTATTTGAAAACTTATATGTTGCAGATTTTTATTAATAATTAAAATAGTACTGTGGATTATTTGTAATACTTTGGTGAATATTAGTTGTGAAGAAAATTTTGGGTTATTTTTAACAGATATTACGGGTTTTTTTTTACATAATACGAATAGCAATCGATCAGTTTTTGTTTTTTCCTACACCGGCTGGGTATTCCTGTCTAAACTTTATTTTACCGCAATAGGCTATACAGATAATAAAAAAAAAATTGCAACAAAAACAAAAACATAGCCATTTAAAAGTGTTTTACTTTAAATATATTATTAATATATATAATAAATATATTAAACAGATTAGAATGCTAAACGGCTGCTGGCTTAGCATTGTGCTGAGGACTGCACCCGCATGACTGATTTTCAGCCAGTGCCATAAGTGTTTAAAAAAAATGCTTTGTTACTCACCCACATAATTCTAACTAGGAAGAAGAGGTTGAGCGCCAGCCCGGCTAGCGCTGGTGCCTTCTGGATCCAGTCCACCGAGTGCTCGTGCATCCAAAGGCAGACCTTGGATTCTTCAGGCATCGTCAGCTGAGGGGGTGAAGTTTTTGAGTATGAGGTTGTATAGGGTAATCCCGGATACGGTATTTAACAAAAGAAAATTAAAATCACATTATTTGTGTTGTGACCGTCGTCGTTCCATTAATCATATAAATCCGAAAGTTTATTTGAATGGGATGTGTTCTATTAATTCACGAGAAAAAGCCTGAACTGACAATGATACAAATTAACAATAGTACTTACTGTACGTGTAAATACATGTAAATGCATCTATGCACTTAATAACATTTCAAATAAATTTTCTCTTAAAATAACAATGATACAAATTAACAATAGTACTTACTGTACGTGTAAATACATGTAAATGCATCTATGCACTTAATAACATTTCAAATCAATTTTCTCTTAAAATAACGACTGCTACATTGATATAACACCTATTTCCGCGTAGTAAGGAATCTCAAATAGCACATTCGCAAAACCATTAATTTTCTATCAATGATTTGTAAGAAAGTGGCTTTGAAATGTTACTATGTGTTTATATATTTATGCACGTGACTGTACATATTCTATAAATACCTATATCCCAAAAAACTGCGGGTTCAGTCGGATGACAGCTAATATTGATGGCATAAATGTCATAAAATTTGCGATCAAATAATCTAATATCGATTTCAATGACATGACGGCAGCCGTTAGGAAATTGTAGGAATGGATTGAATTTTGGATGGTAAACAGACTCACCCCGTCAGGATCAGCGGCAGGTCCCACAGACACGAAGCACCGGAACACCACCCACACTATGATGAACACTGCTGGCGCACCTTGGTACAAAATATCACACCATATTTAATACACTGCGTGCAAAAGGACCCCGAGCAATGGCCTTATTGCCTCGGAAGATGATTTTGTATGGAGGTTGAAAATGTTTTTGTCGTTTCCCCACGTTGTTGTCAAAGTAAAAATTATTGATATTGACGAGCCCAACTACGTTTCTAAGACCATTACTCGGGGTCCTTTTATACTCTGTATGTATGTATATTATCTAGGTGCTAGTAACTAAAAAAAATATGCCTTCCGCCACTTTGTAACACTAGAACAATAAGGTTTCTCCAGTAACTTTTTTTTTCTCTAGCATACAAAAACACAAGTTCTTGGCTAGTACATTCATGGATATACATCACGCAGAGAACAAGGGATTCCACTTGGCAAATCTTTTACGCCTCTTTCAATACATACATCTCTTCGTACATGCTCGTCGGTTTTGGGTATTCAGTATGCCTCCTTAAGGAATTTGATTCAGACTTACCCCATCCTATTGTTGTGTACACTTTGAGCTTCACGTTCTCAGCCGTAAAAGTTTCAACCACTAACATGTAGAGGTATAAACCTGCAATAGAAGAAAGGGTTAATTAATAACAATACGTTGCTCTGTGTAGGCGTTCAATAGATGGCAGTACTTTCGGGAAATATTGAAATGTCAAAAATCATAATAATTTTTAACTTATCAACTTGTGCGATCCATATCAAAGGGATATATATATTTTGTTAACTACTTACCTACCGTTTATCGTAGGGAAAACATTTAACGGAGTAACTGACGAGTAACGGTGTTCCTACAGTCAAGGAAGAACATTTAAAGTGGAACATTTCCATTTTCCATACGGACAACAACCATTTTAAATTTAAATATACACTTTCATCATCAATCACTTCTTTACAATTCCTTCTAAAAATTATTTGCTCCAGATATGTGTCATTCAAAGTAAACTGTTAAAAAGCAATAAGTGAATAGTGGTCGTGATTCCTGAGGGCCTGGCCCACGAAGTACTTGAAACTAGAGAGCAAAATACATTACATAAAAGTAATCTTACTTCGCCTACAGTAGGAATTAAAAAAACAAGTGAAACATTCACTTAAGAATAACACAATTTCTTGTTCCCTTGGTATTTCTGCTACAAGTTTTTTCTTCTTAATTGAATCGGGACGGAACTTCACGTTGTTGGCAAGTTCTAAATGAAAGGGTACATTGCAGGGCACACTACTTAGGTTGAACAACGCCAATTTTAGTTGAACTGTTACTTTGAAGTCACAATTGAACTACGAGTTCAAATGTTTATCTAATTTGTATAACACTAGTTAGATAGTTTAAATTTATTTAATAAACTTAAACTTAGACATTATCATATCACTTTGTAATCAATGTTTCGCAGATCATTTCATAAATGAACACGGAACTGTATATTTTGTCTGAAGTATCTAGGAGCTAAATTTCAGCCCACAAAATCCAGTAAATCCGATTATGAAGAAAATGTTTTGTGAAAAGCTTCTGGAGCTAAATAAAGAAACTCAGGCTACGATCATTGAGAGAGTGGTTTTGTATATTATAATACAGATTAACCTAAATTTATTTTAAGTATAAAAAATAAGAACATAAAGCGGCTAAGAATGCTAAGTAAATAACAAAAATCCACTAGATGGCACCAACTAAACAAAGCTTTGCTTTTCATTCTTATGAATCCAATTGTGTGAAAACTCTACAAGTCTAACATTAAACTCAATTCTACTAAATGGACTATAAAATGTGAATCAAGTAACAAGGTCAATGTTGAATGCGGGTCTCCATCAGAGAGAACATCATACCACTTTAAATAAGCCGCATTTGAAGAGAGCAGATTGGCGAGTTGCCAGAACTTGACAAATAACTTGATCTAAAGCACAACGATGCCGGCTTTGCATTCTCCGCGATGAGTAATGGGAAGTATGACGGAGAGAATTTCTGAAGAACTTATTTCATTTGAATGGTGCTGTGACAAATTATTTTTTTGAAATTTCAAATTTTTCATTTCAAAAGTCTTGCCTTTATTGCATTGTGCAATTTTGTCAATATTAATATTTACGCCTTCGAGGAGTAGAAATTTTATTATAATTATGTCGACGAGCGCAACCTGTTCTCAAAAGGTTTAAGAATGCAGAAAACCAAAAGTAGTTTTAGAAGAACGAAACGGTCTAAATGAAAATTTCACCCACAAGGATTGTTACTGACAGACAAAACTCGCAGTCAACAGAGGCAGAGATATTGGAATTCTCTGCTGGTGCCGCAACATGTCCAAAGGCCGTTTGCAAGTTCCACGTCAAAGCTTCACGTTAATGTCTTAGACAGCCGACCGCATGCAGCGTCATACGGAGTTTAGTCAGAGAGCGTACGCCGGAATCTATAATTTCCACACCAAGACGTGCGTTGTGTCTGCAAGTTTGGCTTCAATTTCAGATTTGGCAGAAACCTACCTAGTTCTTATTGAATAACTTCATAGTCTCATATTTCGCAATATCATTTTGCGCTGTGGATATTCGTGTTGTATCTCTGGTATTTATGGAATATCCATGTAATGTTATGCAAATTCAATGTTAATTTGCTCTTAATTTATCTTCACATAATACCCAATGGTACATATACTGCGTGTAAAAGAACCCCGAGCAATGGTCTTAGAAACGTTGTCGGGCTCGTCAATATGAACAACGTTTATTAGGACGACAATGCGGGGAAATGAAAAAAAAAATCAACGTTTCTAAGAATATTGTTTGGCTACACGCAGTATTTTTAAATACCTATTTCTATAATGAATGATTTTTTAAAACGTTAATAATATTTTTCTTACCTTCAACAAGCATCCAGAAGAAGTTGGTGAGATAGAAGTAGTGCATACAGATGATCAGTACCATACACGAGGTCTGGTCCTGGTGCTGCTCGTCCGACCAGTTCTGAAAGAAAAAGAGGTACTTAAAATTTCATAATAATAAATAAATGCACATCCCATATTAACTATCATTAGTTTAGTTTCACAACAAAAACACGATAATTGAGATTCTACTAACATGTTTAATGTATTTCTCAATATTTTTTGGTGTTTTTCATTGAGTTTCAGGCGGGAGGTAGGAGTTAATCTATGTATCTTAATTAAGACGAGTCTAAACTGTATATTGATTAAGCGGCCATCGCTTCGATTGATGTTTATGCCTTTTGAGTGTAACGTTAATATTCATACTATAAAACATGGATGAAGATCTCTATCGTGAAATTAGGCTGATTCTCTTGTTTGCTGCTCTAAGCTGCTTCTATCTACCTCACAATGGAAGGCAAGAAGAAAGTTTCCAATAATATTATAAAACATCTTTTATTTATGGAAAAAAAATTAAGATAAGGTAGCTTGATCCCCCGAGGGGTAGTTAGAAATAATCAATCTCTACATGATACAATTCTGGTCCTCTTAGTTATTAATATTTCGGTTGACGCACCCCTTCTTAATTAATTCCATTAGTGAAAGTTCGTCGTGGTCCACTCTCAACTACAGAGTTTCTCGAACATTCTCTACATAAATTCCTTTCCTAACTCTTTCATAATAAGACCATGACTACAAACTACATCTATACAATATTATAAAGAGGAAACAATTGTTTGTTTGAATTGAATGGAGTTAGGTATATATTCCCCGTTAGGGATGCTTAGCATTTTTTTGCTAATGTAGAGTCCCACAACGAGCTTTAAATCCAATCCAAACTTGTTTGGACATATCATGCTCCATATTATCACAATAAAAGCTTAAGTAAAAATGCACATACCAGTAATAATAGAAATACTAATGGGTCAAAAATATTCAGGTTTCACACGCCAAATGATCCTTGTCACAACCACGGCCTAAATAAAGTCTAAATACACCGATGAAGTCTGTGGGCGTCTACTAGCAGTGGCGTGCACTAGCTTTTATGACAAGGTAGGCAGTAATCCCCAAGGATTGACACATATGTAGAGAGGTAACTTGTCTTTACGAAATATAGGTACCTATCTACTCACCCACAAAACACAGGACCTTCATCAGCTTATGTGGTGAGTATAACAAAGCAAGATCTAGCAATAACTCTATTATTAGATTGGGTAGCCAAGATACTAAGGTAGGCAGTGTCTTTTTGCCTACATGGTGTGCACGCCACTGTCTACTAGTACATAATATACACATAGAGTAGTGAAAGTTGTTATAAATCTCAAGCTTAGTGACGATATCCAGGTACTTAGTTAGAAGTTTATGCATACAAGTTATTCTTTTATTGAAAAACTTTTATCTCGTTCGTTCGCATTGTGCGAGGAGGCGTTCAAAGGAGAAGTTCGTTTTTTATTATAACGAAGCTTTGCACAGAAGAATCCATATAGAATAACTTGACTTTGTTCATCGGCGGCATAGGAACGACTTCTGAGATTCATGTTATTCTGTTTTTAGAGATCCACAGACGCATTGAGAGATATATGCGGAGGTTCCGTATAGTTCCGATAGTAAGGTGTGAAGTGTATGTTTCACCTTGTGCATGTTGCATGTGATGAGAAAATACCTACAATAGTAGGTATACTTTTTTACTTAATTTATTAACTGTGCAGTATTTTACCTGTGTAATTAAAATATTATGCCTCTGTTAAAATACGTCTTTTATTTTTTAACTGTAACGTAAGAGGCACATTTATCCAGTCCTTTCTGTGTGGGTTTTGATTATAATGATCCAGAATATTAATTTTCAAAAAGAGCGAGGCTCCGGCCAAAACGTATGTATAACCTGTCACATGAGTGACGCAACGCCATATTTTATTTTACTTTAGTGTCGACCATGTCGTTCTTGGTTTAAGGAAATCTTTTTTTGTTTCAGACTAAGGTACTGGCTGGAAATTTTATATTGAGTTGGCCAAGAAAATTCGAAATTCAAATAATGTGTAAACTCGTTCGAACACTATGGACCTTCGGACATCGTCTAAAACCTCGAGCTATACCATTCTAACATTTGCTGTGTGAAAGAGACACAGCTACGCTGTCTACAACTTTGTTTATGGTAATCAAAGTTTTGTAGTGAAGCAGTTTGCACAGAAAGAGTAAGCGCCCACACAGATGTCAAAAGTAAACTGAACATTTATGTAGGACGCGTCCCTCGCACAACATCTCACGGCAACTTGGCAGGATATTAAATCAAATAAACGTAGACGTAGGTATTGTGTAGGTCTTGTATAGGTACTAGACTCACCTGTAGTGCTAAATTAAGTATCCAACTGACAGCAGACAGGATGTACGTCGACATTAGATTTGTGTGGATTGTGTTGCGAAGACATCTGAGATCTCTGAAAAAGAATAATATTGGTACAGTTATATTATTGTTGGTTGTATTGGATTTTCTACTTGAGAAATGGAGATATTACGTACATATATTGTATGTACGGCGACGGACTCACACCCCATTCAGGTTGTGTTAAATATGCTTGGTGAATCGTCAGCATTTGCGTAGAGAATAAAAGACGTGAAGTGTATTTGTGTATTTCAAATGGAAATTTATTTTTGTATTTTTAGGGGACTTCGAAAAAAGAGTCTTTCTCAATTCGACTGTTTATAATATGCTGTTTTTATGTTTGTTATTCGCGAACTTCGTCGTTTAGGAACAGATTTTTGATGTTTTTTTTTTGGTTGAAAGAAGATAATTTCGAAGTGGTCCCGTGATAAGGTAAGTAATCGGGGTTTGATGATGGCAAACCCAGCAAAATGAGGGGAACTTTAAACAATCTAAAACCTAGCCCTAGTCGCCCATCAATTCGATTTTTTAAATGTATGCATTCTTTAAAAGTACGAAACGGATTTTCATGCAGTTTTTGTAGTAGATAGTGTGATTATTGAGGAGGGTTTACATGTATAATACATTCATATAATAGCAGGAACACCCTGTTTATATATTTATGTATATTGGCAGAAAATGGCGGGTCAGCTAGTTTAGCATGATATAAAAATGAATTTGCCCCGCTTGAATAAACATGTCTGAATTATCTGCCAGTTATGTTATTAAACCATTTAGTGCAAAACTGAGGTAAGTAATATCTGTAATTGATATCTTCTCTGTCCCAATGTGAAAGGTACTTGGCCCCGAAATTACGTATTTATTGTCTACACACAATTCGGTAAGCGGGTTTCCTTCACCGTAAGAGGGACGATCCATACAAAGCAATTTGTGTGGCGCAGCGTTCTAGATGTGACATACGCGAATTTTATTAAATTCTTCACTTGACTACAAAAAACCTCAGGCCCGTATTTCGGAACTAGACTCAGAGACAGCACTCAAGTGTCACTTGATTGTCTCTTTTAAAAAACACGATTGGATTGAGTCAAGGGAGTTTTCATAGTACGGGTTTCAAATTCAAGTTTATTGATTGCCTGAAATTAAGATAAAGAAACTCCTGGTCATTGTGATATTACGGTTTATTGACCCTTTCATTGTGTATGTATTAGGTAATAATATTATTCAATACCAAATCATCCTCAGTTTGATATCCTAATAAGTACTATAATCTATTCATCTCCTATCACACTTCAATACGCTGCGATGTTCATAAGTCAGAGAGAGACAAAACGCGGAATGGCTATTCCGTCGCGATTCTGGGTTTATTAGTAAGTCTCTTATTATGCGAATTTATTCATTGCATAATGCATAGATAGTGGCAGCGTAGTGGGATACTTTGTTACAGATACTGTAACTGCAAATTACGTAAAGGTGGGTTTTGACCGATTTTAGCTATCATAGGAAACATTTGTTTTGCCAGAGGAAGTCGCCTTTGTGCCCAATGTATTGACATCTTTTAAACATTCTCGAACCTTTGGCTAAATTCAAATCGGTTCTACCCCCCTAATTCAGTTCTGTAGAAAGAAGTGACAAGACATATAACGCGCTGCGATTTGTTGAAACAAGCTGAGTCGTATGAAGCGTGACATATCAACCAATCAGGGCACGTATTTGTTCTATTTATATAAAATTAAAATTTCTAGTCGAGAATATGTACCCAGAAAATTCGGATTGCCGAGTATTTTGTTAATTTCTAATGCTGCTGATAAATCAGCGAAACGTCACTGACTCCGGATATCTTCTCCCGAGTGTAGCCGAGATTTCGTCTAATGTGTACAGAAATTATACCGATAAGCTCAGGTTTTATTTTCTACCCTATGCACCCTTGCGCAGCACGAGCTGTGCGTTAGAGTTGTTCAAATACTAACTAAGGGCACGATGTATAACGGAGCGCGGATATAATGCGGACTGCTTCTTTGTCAACTGATTAAGCTGACATTTTAGCAAAACATACCTTTAAAGAAAAATAAAACCGACTTCAACCAGTACTATTTCCATACGACTTTTTGAAGTTCCCCTCGATTTATCGGGTTTGCCATCATTTTGACTTTTTTATAATAAGACCACGTTGGAAATATTATTTAAAAAAAACATCAAATTCGGTTCATAAACGACTATGTTATCCGCGAACAAAAATAAAAAAGCATATTATTAAAAACTTTAAACAATATTTTTTAAACAGCCCACAGTAATAATAAGCCTCTCCCAGTTTTTCAGCTTCTAAACTCAAATGAAATCATTATCCTGTCCTACTGGACGAGGGATACCTACATTATTTTGAGCAATACCTACCTATTAGTGGAGATAAATATTCTTTTCTGAGTCTAGAAAGATTCTTTTTTTTAATGAAACGCGCACAGACATTATAACTCAATATTGTTCACCGGTTCAGTCCACTCGTGGCCACGACCCATGCAACTGCGTCGAAACGTCGAGTAAAATAACAAAGGTAAGCTCGAGCTTGTCTTTGATTATATTCGCGCCTATATACCCGGTGAACAATATTGAGTTAGAAAGATTCCAGTTTTGAAATCGCTTAACAATAAGAGTTCTCTACTACAAATCCTTCCCTTAGTATAAACTAGCAAACGTCGCACAGAACGCTTAAGAACTATATTAACCGTCGGCCAAGAATCTTGGGGCAAAGGCAACACTATTATGTACATCACTGCTTCACTAAGGACCACAGTGAAGGCTACAACGCACTACTTCTTAAAATGGCGGAATAACTATTCCGAAGAAAACACAAGCAAAATGAGATACGGAATAACTAGTTCCAGTAGAGCTAGTAATCTTCGTTTATGTGACAGTGCACACATTTTGTCCAATTCCATTATCAGGATAGAACTAGTACGATAGGCGTAATATCTCTGACCATCCCCATCAGGAATCAAGTTTGTTACTTTATCTATGCTGTTGGCGCTTACGGAGAAACGTAGGTTCACTCAGTTTCCAGCATCACTAGATTATCAGATATCCCCTTTGAATGTCAGTCAAAGGGGAATTACGTGATTAGGTTTATTGAACCTCGCTCGCTATTATCGACATTGAATCTACAGAGAGATGTCATGTTTATTGTATATTCTGTTATTTCCGATGTTATCTTTTGATGGTTAGATGCTGCTTTAGTGATTTGTATTAAACTGTGTAGATTGCTTACAAAACATTTTGATTCGAGTAGTTAGTGGGGGAAAAGATTAGTCGTTGTGGTAAGTTTTGATA
>SJJU01006047.1:0-18314 GCA_012932125.1 Conopomorpha cramerella | reverse complement strand
ACATTACCAGTGATTGCATAATGAACCTTAACTCACGAGTGACAAGGTCGCAAATGATGTAAACGTGCTCGTACGCATACAATCGGTCGTTGGCACCGATAGTGATTCACACGTTATGCACCTAATAATGTCAATAATGAATTTTGTTCCTATACTTACAGGTAGGTAAATAGTACCTACTTCATAGTAGTGAGTAAGTCATTATTTCATCTGCGAAGTTCCATAATGTATTTACTGCGTTGGTACTACATATTTGGTTTGTCATCAATCAATTCATTGTATAAAACAAAGTCGCCTCTCGCTGTCTGTCCCTACGTATGCTTAAATGCTTTAATCTACTACTACATACTACTAAACTACGCAACGGATTTTGATGCGGTTTTTATTAGTAGATGGACTCTTTCTTTAGAAGAGATTCTAGAGGAAGGTTTATGTGTACAATGCATAGCAGAGAAACACTGTTAATCGTTTGTATTGCCAAAATAACGTTATATATATACAATCTAAATAACAAAAAAAAAAATAGAATGAGTATATTGTAAAAAAAAAACTACGTAGGTACCCACTGGCCGGGCCAACTTTGTTCTGCTATACTGTTAAAGGTAGGAAAAGGAGGGTAGCAGGTTAAAACATAGACGTTGACCGATTCTCAGGTCTTTTGAATATGCATACAAAATTTCATAAAATTCAGTCCTGCCGTTTCGGAGAAGTAGCCGACACCGCGAAACGAGAATTTTATATAATACATTTTATAATATTTTGTTTGTTTGAGATAATTCAATTACCTTGAGATTAATTAATTCGCCACGCGGGAAAGCTTCAGGGCGCTAAGGCGAATTATAGTGAAACTCCTAAATACGATGTGTATTTGATACATACAATCAAGAAAAAACACAATAATACAAAGTCGACCGAGTGAACTCTCCAGAGGTTGGCAAGCAGCGCTCTGTATGAATTAAACTACAGCACTAGTGCGATTGCCAACCCGCCTGCCAAGCAGGAATTTTCATTTAGCATTTCACCCCTAAAATTATCATGGTAAATATTTCCTTTGTAAGACGCAACGCTCATACGGACATGAAGGTGTGTAAACCATATAACGGCGATGAACTCACCCTCTATCACGTTGGGTTAAATGCACTTCGGGAACCGTGGGCATCTGCTTTCCTAGTGTCTCTATCTACGCCTGAACCCGCTTTGGGAATAAAAGGCGCTAAGTGTACACCTTGTTTTGAATCATTTTGGTAAAATTAAACAGGCAGGTATATCTTTCAATATGCATGTGGTCCAGTGATGCTTGCTTCGTAAATTGTTCTCAATAGACATGCCCATGTAGGAACAGGAAATAGAAAGTTAATATTTATATACTTAAAGGTATTTCTGAACTAGTCAGGTGTTTTACATAATACGAATAAAAAAAATTACGTTATATTCTCATGCAAATTGATTCAGGTTTCAACTATTGTTTTTTTGTGTTGGATCAGGAGGTCCCGAGTTCGAGTCCGGCTACTGGACGTGTACCAATGGGACTCTTTTTCAGAGTCTAGGTACGCAACACAACGCTCGTACGGTGAAAGACAACATCGTGATGAAACTCACACACAACAAGTTGTATGAACCCTACAACAGCGATGGGCTCACCACCTGTCACTTTGGGTTAAATGTGCTTGGTATACCGTGAGCATTTGCAAGTGCATCTGCCTACCCCTCTTTGGGATTGAAAGGCGTGGCGTGTTGTATCTTTACGCTGTGATATTAGAAAAAGAACACCATAAACCAAAATGTTAATTTCCTATGTTGATTCTCAATTTTTGTATTTTGGTACTTATGCTAATATTTGCCTTTATAAAACAATTTATAACTAGAATAATCTTATCACGTGAAACACCTACTTAATAGTCGTATTCATCGAAGTAAGTATAAATAACAACGGCTTCATGTTAAAACGCTATAGAAAAAAAAACCGTTTCTAAAAAACCTTGTGCCGTTTTTTTTTTATAAACTCAAAACGTCTCAATAGTCAATACCTCTTATACCAACATGATTCAATTTTGTAGTACACGGCTACTGAACGAGAGCCGAATTGAGCCGATTAGTTTTTACTCTAATCTATCGCACGAGCCAACAAGATCTTCGACACGTTACACCAAAGAGGTATTCCAAAAATAATAGTCCAACGGCCGCCCAATGATCGATCAAATTCTGACGTACCAACAAATAAGTTATACCATAAAACAGTTTAGAAACTCTCTACCGCTTCCCACACGATGTCTTCGAATACATACCCTACATAACTATCGACATTTTTGGTTTGATAAGTAATAAATAATAAATGATTGTGTTTTTTTTTTCACACTTTCGTAGTAGGTGGGTACTTTGTCATCATATCAGATAATATGAAGGTCGAGGTAGCATGAAGATACTCTGTCAATTAAGTAAACGGAACTATGTATTTTAAACCGATTTCTTTGACTGAGTGAACGAATTTAAATATATTTTTTTTTCTTAAATGAGTTCTCCGTACCAACCACAAATCTGTAAAATTTTGATGCAGGAAGTTCTTTAATGTTTAAAGTTTGCAAACGACGTTTTTTGCCATTTTCTGGTTTTTAGTTTATCAATGATTATTTTCGATATTCTTTACTACAGACAAAGCATACAGGAAAACAATTCCATTCTATATCTTACTGCCTGACCCGGCAAACTTGTTTTTGCCAATATACGTTACAACATTGTTTCTTTGCTTCTTGGCCATCTGTTGTACATATAAACCTCCTTAAAGAAATCACTTCTATCTAATAAAGAAGACCGCAATAAAAATTTCGATATGTAGTTGAAGCACCTAAGCATACATAGGACAGACCGCGGGAGGTTGATTCAGTGTTTAGCCCAATATAGAACCATCACAGATTGCAATTAACCAATGTGCATTGATTGCATCCAACCCTGGTAGCTGTGGATAGACAGGGGACGTGCCGCCTACCTACGTAATAAAACATGGGAAAATCTATTTCTGGATCACATTGTGTTCATAATATTAGTGGCGCTTGGATTCTTTCTGAACATTGTTTTTTTTTGTGACAGATTTGTTCGTGCCAATAAATAAAAATATACTTCACGCCTTTTAATCCCAAAGCGGGGTAGGCAGAGGCACTTGCTAAAGCAAATTCCCACGGTTCACCAAGCGTATTTAACCCAACGTGACAGGGGGTGAGCCCATCGCCGTTATAGTTCACACACCTTGTGGTGTGCGGGTTTCATCACGATGTTGTCCTTCACCGTACGAGCGTTGCGTTGTGTACATAGGCTCTGAAAAAGAGTCCCATTGGTACACGTCCAGTAGCCGGACTCGAACCCGGACCTCCCGGTTACAAGTGAAGTATTCGACCAACTGGACCACAGACGCTGTTCGTGCCAATATTATCAGAAAATATTTCATAATAATATTATAATTACGGAATATACACATTGTACATTAACTATGACACCACTTTCCGCTCTACAATGTTAATGCGTATCCTTCAAAATTTACCAATAATTGAATTGTCGCGAGAGACACATCAAACGATGTTCTTTTGTTACATTTCCTATTCCATGTATGTAAAGCGTACACTATTCCGGATATTCTGAAACATATTTTAACACACATTCTATACACTTTGAACAATATCCCAGACGGCTTTTACTTCCGCGGCAGCAGAGCGTCAGTCTCGCTATTTCTATTCTGCTTCGATTTAGGCTCTTTGCAACCACATTACCAGACGTAATTCCATCCATCGGATCCCATTTCCCGGCCTTGATTCTGAGATACTTCTTTAAAACTTACCATAATACTTTGGCCTTCAATCTTCAAATAATGCAGTACCTGTAATAGCTCAACTAATATTTTTCCTGGAACTATTTTCGTGTCTTCGTGTATCTATTCTACCTTCCGTCTGGGTGGCAGGCAACATTCCATAGTTTTCAACAACTTGTTTTAAGACGAATTAGTGGGACTTAGACTCGTTGTATTATGCTAAATTGGTCATAACAATAATTTTATGTACTTTATGTTTAGGTCGATCTAGCTCACTTCCAGACGGTAGAATCTTTAATCTTTCGCTCGTCTGATGGGAAATTATCTATTTAAACTTCACTTAATAACTGGTGTAATGTGTCTGATACAAGACATTGGCGGTTATAAGGCTAATAAACAGAGGTACTAAGCAATTGCCCATAACTATTTTCCTGAGCTTGTTTAACCTAGTACATATACGAGTAATTAGAGATACCTCTACCGGTAAGAGCGTTATGCATAATTTTAAATAAAATAGAGCCGACTTCAGACCGGAACTAGTCGCCTGCCTCTGCCCAGTTTTTCAAAGTTCCCCTCGATTTATATGGTCTGCCATCAAAATGCCCTGTCTATTTTATAATGGGACCATCTTGGAAATGTCTTCTTTCCAATAAAAAGAGAAACATCGAAATCAATTCATAAACGACGAAGTTAGCTGCAAAAAAACATTATTAAAACATATTATAAACGTTTGAATTGAGAAAGATATTTTTTTCGAAGTCGCTTGAAAAGGCACATGTTTGCAGTCAGCCTTCAACCCACAAACTATTGATTGCAATCAGAGTGACCCGACCACTGGGTCACATACTCACAACCATAAATATATAGACATGCCCTTCCATGTAACGAAATAGTTCCATTTTTCTTGTCAACATTCAATCTCTTATTACACATTCTTTATTGAAAATACCTTTAAAAACTACATTAAAAAATATTCACAGTCCAACGGGCGAACAAATCAGATAGTACGTGGTCTGTGACATACGTGACATCTTAATATTGCAAGTTAATTAATCGAAGATGAACGCATACTCAATTACTCACACTTACCTAGGAACCAATTACTTGTATGGGATGCCCTAGTACGCTAGTACCACAGATATATCTTTGCTCACAACAATAATTTTCCAAGCCTATATTGAGTATTGAGATATTCCTTTCCCATGGTTGAACACGAAATTCGTGTCGTAAATTAAACTATGCTGTCTATTAAAAATAATACACATGGTTTAATTGCATTAACGCTTCTCAGTTCATCAAATTACACTCAAAGAAGCAGCGAATGGTTGACCGGCGCCGGCGCAGCCACAGACGTCGCCACTCAACTGAGCAGACACTACAAATCAATGATTCCGACGTTTTCATTTACAACTTTGTATTGACACGTACTAAATTATCTCGTACATCATCGAGCTCGTGTTTCGATACGAAAATAGAATGTTTTTTCCTAAGGCATGTACACATTTTGTATAAATTTAAACTGGAAATATTTTTCTAGAGAAAGAAAAGCTCAAAGTGCTTCTAATATGACAAGGAAGGCGGCTTGCACAAAAAGTCCTTTATAGACTTACTTAAAGTGCGGTAATCAAGTTTAACTCTATCGGGGATACATCCTTCCTGATGAACGTGTTAACAATAAATATATGATAGTTTTCATTTCAGTGTGCATTTCTGTGGTTAGAAATGTCAAAATACTCGACTGCCTTATTATGAATCAGATATCGTTGAAGCCAAGTAACTATCTACGGGTATTATGTCAAAGAAAGTATTAAAATTATCACGCTCACCCAATTAGCCCGTACGTCAGGCCCTGTACCATGACGCCTTAAAGTGATATTATTTCCGCTGTGTGACAGTGACTCATATAGATCTATCCCTGTCACGCAACGACAACAATATTATTACAAGATCTCATGGTACGGGGACATGTCTCGAACCAGCGATCTAATATTGCAGATCCAAGAACCTACCTGACCACTAGGTCACAGACGCTCAACAATGCATCCCTATAATCAATACATAGTATTACACAAAGTCGCCTCCCTCTGTCTGTCCCAATGTATGCTTAGATCTTTAAAAGTACGCAACGGATTTTGTTGCGGATTTTCTGTAATACATATAATGATTTTTGAGGAAGGTTTGTAAATATGATACATGTATAGTATATTAGCAAAGAAACATTTTTCTTAATGTATCTACACTGTTAACAATATTTTCCTGGTCAGCTATCTTACTAATATTGTAAATGGGAAAGTGAGTTTGTTTGTTTGTTCTGCTTTCCGTAACTACTGAACCGATTGCTTTGAAATTTTGCAGACGTATAGTTAGAAGTCCGGTTTAAATAATAGGGTACTTCTTATCCCGGAAAAAATTGATATTTCCGAGGGAAAACAAAAATATTCCTTTATGCCGCAATATAACCGAAGTCCACGCGGGCGAAGCCGCGGGCGGAAAGCTAGTAAGTAAATAAACATAGGTACTAATCTAATTCTAATTCTTGTTTCAGATTGAAAACCCTCTGCAAGAAAAATGTCAAGCGATAATGGTGTGACGTGATCTTCCACTACAACACTAGCCAGCAGATGCAAAACATAATAAAGACAGCAATAATAGTTTAAAATATAATAAACAGTTTCGGCTACGATGAATCACTGTACATTTGTTTTGAGTGCTTCTTTCAAGTGTTCAAAGTCTGCTGTGGTTATATTTTAGGCAGTCGTTTCTCGCCTACTACGCCATGATTGGGGATAATGCGATCCTCGTGTATGCTGCTTTGATGTGAGTATTGTATGATTTTGATTCCTAATTGTATTAACGAGTATGACTTTTGTTTCGTTTAAAAGCAATTCGTTAAAAGTATACACGAATTTTATAATGCTAGGAATCCTTGGTAGAGATTTATTTATTTATTTAATGGATATATTTTTTTCATTGAAATGGTAAGATATGAGTGCACAAACAGGTAACACAGTATTAATTAGACTCAATGTTGTATTGAAAAAACGAATTTATAGTTAAACTTTAAGCCTATAAATGTTTTCAAATATATATTTAACTTCTAAACTGTAGGTAGTCAATGAAAATAGTAATGATGTAACATTAATCAGGGCGATGATGACTATTCAGAGATTCCTGTAGTATCAAAAAATGTTTGGGTGAATTTGAGATTCAACATTGTTACATTAGAAATATTAGTATGATGATTTAAAACGCAGACGTGGACACTGACGGCACGGCTGGCTCACAAGCTCAAAGTCGCACAGCGTGCTATGGAAAGGGGTATGCTCGGCGTTTCTCTGAAGGATAGAATCAGAAATGAAGTGATCCGACAGAGATCCAAAGTCATCGACATTGCTCATCGTGTTAGCAAGCTGAAGTGGCAGTGGGCCGGCCATATTAGCCGTAGAACCGATGACCGTTGGGGCAAACGAGTTCTTGAGTGGAGACCACGTCTCGGCAAACGGAGTGTAGGACGCCCTCAGGCAAGGTGTACCTACTGATGATATACGCAAGATGGCCGGCAGAAGCTGGATGCGAGAAGTCGAAAACAGATCACAGTAGCGTGCAATTGGAGAGGCCTATGTCCAGCAGTGGACAAGTATGGGCTGATGATGATGATGATGAATTTAAAAAGCATGGCATAAACAGGAATGTTTAAAAGTTATAACTCCTTCCAATAGAACTATTGATGTCAATCAGTTGTGAATTTTGCTCCTTGTTGCGACTCGGAGCGCAGTCACCACTGGCCATTACTGGGTCAAAAACATTGGGGGTGCCTCATGTAGAGGCGAAAAGAAAGTCGCATTTCTTGTGTCACTCGGGAGTGCCTAAAGTTCTTGCGTAGCACTTTCCGCATTATGCATGTATTGCACGTTGAACCATATTGAGTAGTGGCTATTTATCAATATTATTATGTGTATTAACGAAATAAATTTCGTCACGGGATTTCATAAGTGACTGTCGCCTTTTGTTTATGGACCAATAATCGTTAAGATTAATTTATTATTCAATCCAGTTCGTAACTGGTTTAAACGCAACTAGTTCTACAACTGTGGGAAATCAGGCCAATGCGTGAAATACGCTGACGGTTTTTTTGGAAAATGTTATGGTTTTGCAATGAAAATATTCTATTTTCTCTTCTTAAGCCTATCGTGCTTCCTGAGGACTATGTCTGGTACACTCTGGTAGTTGCATCGCTCTGGCGTAGCGGTAAACGATGTGCTTTGCTGATTTCGTTACTTCAATTTCACTGTCATCATCATCATCATCATCATCAGCCCGTACTTGTCCACTGTTGGAGATAGGCCTCTCCAATTGCACGCCACTGTGATCTGTTTTCGGCTTCTCGCATCCAGCTTCTCCCAGCCATCTTGCGTATATCATCAGTCCACCTTGCCTGAGGGCGTCCTACACTCCGTTTGCCGAGACGCGGTCTCCACTCGAGAACTCGTTTTCCCCAACGGTCATCGGTTCTACGGCTAATATGGCCAATTTCACTGTCGTCCGTAATAAAACAGCGATGCATAGTTTTTGCCTCTACAAAGCCAGAGCGATGAAACTACAAGAGTGTATCAGACTTAGTTCCATGGCATCCCAATTTGCAATTACATACATACATACATACACTTCACGCCAGTCTCCCAGAGGGGTAGGCAGAGACTACAGATCTCCATTTGTCACGGTCCTGACATACCCCTTTCGCTTCATCTACATTCAATACATCTTTTCATACATGACCTCCGGTTTCGAGTACTTTTCACGCCACCTTCGGCCAGGACATCACCAATCTGGTCTGTATATGTCCTTCTGGGGCGACCTCTACTCACCCGGCCCATTACATCACCCATATAAATCTCTTTCGTCAATCGATTTCATCCATTCTCTCCATATGCCCAAACCTTTGCAATTGTGATCTGAAATCTCGTGTCGATACGCTTCGGCTACGCAACTACTAAAGTTAAGCAACGCTGCTCGCCGACACAAATTAGTGACAAACTTTATGTAGAATTTCATCGAACGTTTCCATAGTACGACCATTAGTAGGTACTTGTGGTGTTATTACCACAGACATGACATTAGGAACTGCTGAACCATAAAAGAATCGTTATTAGCAAGCAAGAGTGAAATCCTTTGTTTCTTCTCAGTTGTCAGTTTTATCACTTTCCTCATACAACACTGTCATCTATGTAATCTCTATCTGTAATAAACAGAAGCTGATTGTTTTTTTATTGACCTTATCAACGCATGAGCTGTTAGTTTTTGTTTTAAGCCGAAGATCTCTAACAACTACTTATTCTTTATTGTGTGACCAGTAACAAAGATTATCAGCTTATCGTGGCGTCCGAAGCATGGAAGCAGATAGAAATTGACCATTTCGAAATGTTCACCCATCCATTGACTGACCGGAGTCTTAGGTTACTTAACATAAGTAATCGGTTGCAACGAAGCTGCGGAATTTTCATAATTTATTTATTTATTTGGAGAGGTCTATGTCCAGCAGTGGACAAGTATGAGCTGATGATGATGATGATGATTTATTTTTACACACAGACTTAAATATCTTTACAGGTATTATACCATTACGTGCTAGATTCCTCCAGACGGTTCAAACGCGTCTAGGTCGTCTCGCCATCCCCTTCTAGGTGTCGGCCGTCAGTTGGCACCCGTTCGGTAACGACCTTCGACCACCTGTCGAATGATCATCATCAGTCACATAACGTCCACTGCTGGGCGAGGGCCTTCCCCAATGATTTCTGTAATTTTGGGTGAAATGCCAATTATCGCCACGCTTGACAGGCGGGTTGGCGATCGCTTTGGTGTTGTGGTTTAACTCAGGCGCTGCTGTCCGTTTTCTGGAGAGCTCCCTCGGTCGCCTCTTAACAGATACAAAACAATTGCTGTTAAATTCCAATGCAGGGCATGCAAAGACACTTTTCCATGCTCGCTACACGGCAAGAACTATTCTTGTGGTACTGGTATTAACCATAAACATAAATAAAATAAATATCTCGGGACATTTTTACACACGATCATCTGGCCCCAAACTAGGATGGCATATATACCATGGATAACACTTTTAAAATACAAACATAGACAAATAAAACGCTCAGACACACACAACAAATGCCTCGGTTCATCACAAAAGCAATAAGTCGGCGGCAGAAATCGAACCCACGACCGACGTCCTATAGGCAGATGCTCTGACCACTAGTCCACGCCGGCCGTCAAGTCAAGCAGAATCTTGACGCACAAATCTTTACTCCCTATTTAATTTACGTACCTGTACAATGTATTCGGTATCCGTTTGTAGGCTCGTGGGCGAAGTAGTTTCGACCGGAACTAGACCGGTCATTTTGGTGAATGTATCTCGATGAGAAAACGACCAACATATCGTTTGTCGATTTAAGTAAATCGACTATTTTGTTGTGTGATAATATATAGGCAATCATTTTATGTAAACATTTCTGTGTTCGTAGTACAGCGTTTAAGTTATGGCGGCGCAAACAATGAATGGAAAGAATTTTATGAATATCTGAGCTTAGAAATTATTTTTTTTCACTGATAGTGTTATTACCGTTAGCTTAAACATAATGTATTGCTATGTAAAATGATACACCTATTGTGTTTGAAATACAAATATTGGATGTTTAGCTACTCACTTATTTAACACTTCCGTGGACACTCAACTTAAGACAATAGATATAATTTTGTTATCACCTTGAAAGGCGGGATATGTCCCCGAAACGGTTTTTAAAAATAAGCGGTAAAATGGTACCTTTACAATTTGTTTAATGATTGTTAGATAATGGATTAACCTAAAGATATTTTGTTCTCGCTATTGTTAACAAACGTTTAGCTTAGTTTATAATTCAAGTACTTACGCCCACATACTCACGTCGTTACTGTTTCTACTATGTTAACTCGTGTATGCAGTGGAAGAAAAGTCAAAACGATTATTTTCTAAGTAAAGGTGCGTAATATCGATGAATACAAAACCAGTAGCGTTGTAATAACAAGGACCTTTTGGATATTTTCGAAGGACATATTCATAACACCCCGAACTGCGATTGGTGCACTTTTTCGAAAACAATACGATAGTTTTTCAAAGGTACGCACCTTGTCGAACAATTTAAAACCAGTGGCGTTGTAATAAAAATGACATATTTATAGTACAGCGAGCTGCAATTGGTGCACGTTGTCGAAAACAATACGATAGTTTTTCAAAGGTGCGTAATGTCGAACAATTCAAAACCAGTGGCGTTGTAATAAAGGACCTTTTGGACCTTTTCGAAGGACATATTCATAGTACAGCGAGCTGCGATTGGTGCACTTTTTCGAAAACAATACGATAGTTTTTCAAAGGTGCGAAATGCCGAACTTCAAAACCAGTGGCGTAGTAATAAAAAGGACATTTTAGACCTTTTCGAAGGACATAGTCCAAAGTTCTGCGATCTGCCATTGGTGCACGTTGTCGAAAACAATACAATAGTTTTCTTACTGTTCTAATCTCTATACAAGTAATATAAAAGTGAACTAGACGAAACTAGCAGGACCTAGACAAGTGTGGATCGGCCATTTTCTGTCTACACTACAAATATAAAGGTCAGATAAGAAAGTAATTTTGGTGTTAGATAAGTTCTATGGTACATTAGTACCCCAATGGTACAAAGGGACTTTATTAGATGGCGCCACGCCATCTTGTCCTCTGCGACTGCTCTGGCATCAGACCATCCCAATTTTTAGTGTAGCTTGCAAATAATATATAGGTTTAAACGTAGTAGTTAGTTTTGAGAAAAATATACATTCATGATAAAAATGTACAAAAGATAAAAGTATTTTTTAAATATACAAATTTTAAGTACCTACCAGCTCCTACAGTATTCGAATGAATGAATTTCGATTTATTTTCGATCTTAAATCATCGGATTTCCGAACAAATAATAATCGCAAAAGACAGCTCCTTATCTCTAGTTCCAAATTAGCTGAGACCGTGCATCCGGTCAACACCAAGTTCCAAGGGCGACTGATAAAGTCCACAAGGAAAATAAAACTTAAATAATTTTAAAGAAAAAAGGACCGACTTATACCTTTTTTTTTTAATCACTATGAACAAGCGTTTGACCACCATCCTGCCTGATGTTAAGCAGCGATGTGGTCTACCTTAATATTTAACCGAAACCAGTCGCCTCTACGATTTTTAGGGTCGAAGTTAATAGAGTATAAACATAAACACTATGCTTGGTCTTGTTCGTGATCATTAGTGAGTGAACGATGAGTGGTCAATCAGTGTGTGAACGATGAGTGGAAAATCAGTGAATGAACAATGAGTGGACAATCAGTGAGTGAACGATGAGTGGTCAATCAGTGAGTGAACTATGAGTGGTCAATTAGTGAATGAACGATCAATAATTCCTTTTTTAAGTTAGCAGTTTATTTATTTTCCAAATTTACATGGAACCCACTCCGGGGTAATGGAAATGGTTCCATTAAAAAAAATATCAAAATCGGACTACTTACTTTATAAAAAGCTATGCGTGATCATACATGAAAAAATTATACACGTCGAATTGAGTACCTCCTCCGTTTCTTCGTCGGTTAAAAAGAAGTACCACATCCAGTGTACCAGTCAGGTCTCGACCACGACACATGTGACTGTGTCGAAACGTCAGACAAATAACAAAGGTAAGAATGCTTGTCTTTGGTTAATTCCGCGCCGTAACACCCGGTTTAAACTATTAATATAAGTACCATGAGTACTTGAATATCGGCTCCTCGTTACCAAACAAACCAATCTCGACTCTTGAAGGTCGCGCTTTAACACTTCGGACTGTAATAAATCTGGAAACTAATTTGATGCTTTATTACAAAAGCAATAAAGATCGGTTTTCCACAGACCACCACGGTCAGCACATAAATCATTAATGTCGTATGACACAATGCTATAAAATTAATAGAGCGCTTTGTTTGAGAGATTTTCAGCTTCAGAAGCTGACTTCATTTTACGTGATTAATTTTTACGACCATAGCCTAGGCTTGTTTTATTTTAGTATTTTCAAATGCATTAAATTATTGATTTGTAAACGTATAGATATTTTAATGTCAGATCTGTAACTGATTGGAAAAATTCATTATTATGTTATGTTTGTATATTATTATCGTATTATGATTGGTGAATCGTGGGCATTTTGGGTCCACCACGCAATGCAGGCAAATGCGAAGTGTATTTTTCATACGTACTCGTAAACCATCTACGCCCGTTACCAGAGAGGTAGGCAGAGATCATGGACATCGATCGATACCTACATACATCTCTTCATACATGGCCGCTGATTATGTTTATTTTTAATTAGTGGATGCCCCGCGATTTCATTCGCGTAGTTTCAGTATTTCATACAAACTATAACACCCTCTATACAGCGACGCGACCAACAGGATCGGTGTAAAAAGTATCCCATGTCCGGTTCTAAGCTACCTCCCCACTAATTTTCAACCAAATCGGTTCAGCTGTTCTTGAGTTATAAATAGTGTAACTAATACGACTTTCTTTTATATATATAGATTACCAACTTAAGAACACATAAGAAAAACAATAATAATAATAAAAAAGGAAAAACAATCATTAATACACACATAAGATAAGCACAAGGCAATCAAAAGCGTACTAACTCGCACTGAGCAGTACCTACTGAGCGTGTGCCAGAGCTCAAGCCAGCAAAAGGTTCTCGACTCAACATAATGCCACAGTTACCTGCGGCGCTGGTGTTCCGCCGATACCCGTACTAAGATTATGGATACTTAGTACGCGGGCCTTCTTAAAGACATCGAAATTCCGGTCGATAAATGTCCTCCTAGGTGACGAGCCCAACAACGTTTCTAACAAAGAGAATATAATCACTACGTTTTAAGAGACGGCACTCCATACAACGGTGTTAGCTAGCGTTTGTTACCAAATTCAGTGCCAACTGTTAAATATCAAAGATGTCATAGTGACACTCAATACTACCAATAACAGACCTGTCAAAATTAGGGATGGGAAATAGCTGAACCGTGGAATAGTGTTGGTTTCTAACACCATTTCGCTGGGTCCTCCTATGCACAATATACATATAGCCGACATGCCATTTTATATGCAAACCGGAAAATACTCGACCGAAACCGCGGGGTGTCCGAAAGCTTTATTCAATAGTAATATTCTATCAGTCCTGCCTACCGCAGAGCACGACATTTTCGCTATCTAGTACCAACGCAACACGACCAAATTAAATTGATCTTTATTAACAAGAAAATGATAGAAATCGCCGACCTCTTCGCATTGTTCAACAGTATCTGTGTCCTAGGTTAGCTCAGTTTATACTTCAACAATTTGTCGATTCGATATGGGTTTGGCGAATTGGCCTTCCTTATTGGTGCACACAATTTCAAACAATTTACTATTCTCTTTATGAATTGATAAAGTGAAACATAATGTGTAGTAGATATTTCATGATAACGAACACTGAGTGGGTCTAAAATACATCAATATAAATGCAAACACACACATGCACAGAATTTATGAATCTCTCTCTCTCACACACACACAGTTTCTTTAACCACTTTTTTTTCTGCTGTTATTACGGATAGAGTGTAAAAAGACCCCGAGCAATGGTCTCTTACAAACGTCGTTGGACTCGACAATATGAACAAGTTATACTTTAGCGACATTGCGGGGAAAACGCAATTTCTTTTTATCTCCATACATTTATTTTACCTAAGATGACATTTTTGAAATTTTTTTTCAATTCCCCACAATGTCGCCATAGTAAAAGTTGTTCATATTGACGAGCCCAACAACTTTTCTAAGACCATTAATTGTTCGGGGTCCTTTTACACGCATACATACATACGCAGTCCTTTACTGCGTATGTATTGCTGCGGATGTTCAAAGGAACAAAACTGCCACACACACATCTAAGGCTCGCGCGCATTCATGAAATGCACGAACTATAGCTGCATGTTTCCTTTCCCATTATCTTTGACAGATTTTTTTTTAGAAAACTTCTTATTATTGTTACCCTACTAATAAAATAAAAAATAAATACACTTCACGCCTTTTAATCCCAAAGCGGGGTAGGCAGAGGCACTTGCTTAGTAGCAAATGCCCACGGTTCACCAAGCGTATTTAACCCAACGTGACAGGGGGTGAGCCCATCGCCGTTATAGGGTTCACACACCTTGTGGTGTGCGGGTTCATCACGATGTTGTCCTTCACCGTACGAGCGTTGCGTTGCGTACATAGGCTCTGAAAAAGAGTCCCATTGGTACACGTCAGTAGCCGGACTCGAACCCGCGACCTCCCGGTTACAAGTCAAGTATCCGACCAACTGGACCACAGACTCTACTAATATTATAAACTAGTTGTTCCCCGGTGGTATTAGCCGCGATTTGTCCCGTTCCTGTGCGAATTTGGATATAAATGATGGCCTACGTTTGTATAAGCTAACTCCATAGCAAATTTGATTAAAATCGCTCCAGCCGTTTTGGCGTGAAGGAATAACAAACATAAAAAAAATTAAACACAATTTCGTATAATAATAACATAATACACATATTTGTTATTTACTTATGGAAAGTAATTATACTGAACGGATTTTGAAAAAAAAAACGATGACGGTATTCTATTAATTCCACAGCTAACATAAATATCTATGTATAATTACATTCCTTCCGTTAATCACAGGGGCAACGGTAATGTACCATAGACATACTTTATATTAAGAATCGATAGATATCCTGCACCGAGATATCTCTTACCTGAACCCATATTCAATAGGCTAGGTGCTTCACAATGAGCTCTGCATACACCTTTATCGTTAACCAATCAGTGACCAGAATTTCAATCCCCTTTCATGGTGCTGTACGTCCAGGGATATCATCAAAGCATATAGCTCTCCCGCTCTTAGCAATACGAGATGATAGAGAGAGCTGCGAGCTACTCGGTACATGCTTATGTACATAGTGAAGAGAATCGCACAGCAGGACTCAAAACACCACGGCCGGTTTCAAAGCTTCCGTCATAAAATATGAAATGCCAAATGAGTCTTTACCGTCAACATTACACCAGTTTATAAGCATTGTAACGGCTCAGTATATCATGATAATGATAGCTAACAGAAGCTATTAAAATCATAAGCCAATTTATGACCAAATCGAACGTAAAGGTGTCTGCTTATTTTCGTTCGGTGAATTTATATTTTTAGTTTGTTTGTTGTCGTTGACGCCTGTTTTTATAACTAGTTATATAGGTCCTTAAATGGACAAAATTACCGAATAAAAAGTTAATCGGGGATAAAGTAAAACCGTGTTTTGTCATATTAACGCTGCGTCGGTGGTGGTTGAATCTTACACACATCAAAAGTGTCTAGGGATCAAGTACATTTTAGAAGATTGCAATCAAGAATATAATATTTTACTAAAACTGAATTCATTCATAATTTATACAAAATGTGGTGATAAGTCATTGATACAGGCATGGGGAATTAGGTAGGAGACCAATCTAGAAGATTTGATGTAAATAAATTAGATTTTTTAGAGCTAAAATTGTTCTTGATCTCTAGACACTTTTGATGTGTGTAGTTTAACTTTACATTCGGTATAAACAAAGCAAGGCAGCGAAAACACACAATTAGGAGTTTTCTAAAAAAAAAACAACCTGTCAAAGATAGTTGGAAATGAAAGAGATGCAGCAACTTTATTCTATGATCGTGCGTGTTCGGACTCGCTCTATTGTTGATATTTTTTTTAAGAAAACTACTTATTAGTGTTATTGTCACGGATGGCTACAGAAAATAATATATCTTGAAATAATGTACTTAATCAATTCAAATTAATCGATCCAAAATTCTACTAATGTTATAAACGCTAAAGTTTGGATGGCGGAGGAATGCTGGAGGAATGGAAAAAGGAACAGCTGGACCGATTTGCCTAATTCTTCTTTTGTATTGTTTGTTATAGCTCGGAGCGAATTCTTAAAAAAATGAGGAAAAATATTAACATAGGCAAATCTGAAATTTGTTTTGTCCGCAACTGTGGTTATTTTTTCATGTTTATGTTTTTGGTGCAAATAAACTTCCTCTATCTCTCTCAAATTATAGGTCCATTCTTTTTACGTATACATATTTTTAAAGCGAATGTTTGAATGGATATTTGTTACTCCTTTTAATAAAGAATTCTCTGAAACTCCTTTTTGTTTCCATTTGAACCCAAGGATTCTGACCTAGTTAACCGGCCGTCAATTAAAGTTGGTAAAAGTTCTATTAAAATAAATATCAATCAGAAGTCCAAACATCCACACTTCCAATAATAACTATAATGTATAGTCCCAACACAAATCCTCTCCTTGTAAGTATTCAGGTGAATAACAAAACTTCAAGGAACGATGATTCCGAATAATCCCAAACAACGAAGGAGCCTGAATTCACAATACAAGCGCCCACTTTCTAAATCTCTACTATTTTTAATTGGTTGTCAGATACATTGTTTGTACTGAAATAGACTTTAGACGCCATGTTGCCGGTAGCTCAAATAAAAAAAAAATACGTGCAGTGACGACTAATAAGTTTTAAGAGACCCTTTATTGTGTTTTGTGTCGAAGGTGCGAGTTCCTATGTGAAGATTGTAGCCAGTTAGTTGTAAAGGAAGATTCCCACTGATCTCTTTTGTTACTGAGAATAACGGCCGTTTACAAAATTAACACTATTATGGGCACCGATTGTATTGGACGGTGGTATGCGGGAAGTGACTCAGTATAAGGAAAATTATGAATAAATAAAATAAAAATACACTCACGGCTTTTTAATCTTTAAGCGGGTTTTTGTTTGCAACTTGTTTTTTTTTAAGTTACGCAAAACTTTCAGTGGGGCCTACGTATCATGCATGGCCTAGTGTTCAGGGCTTCTAGGACGGCGGTCGCGGTTTCTATTCCCGCCGTTGACATCATGTTTTAGTGATTAGCTTAGGCATTTTTTGTGTTATTTATCTACTAGCTTATCCGGCAACCGTTGTTTTGCCAATACCTATACATTTTTAGCTGTGTTTAATTGCAACTATATGCATGTATTATACATATGAACCTTCCTCAAGAAAGCGCACCAAAAGCGTATTTTTAAACATACAACCTAACATAGTGACAGACAGCGGGAGGCGACTTTTTTACTATGTAATGATGTATGTATTTAAAAATATTTATGTAAGTATCAGTCTCTGGCACCCATAGTTTGTAAAAAAATCTCGAGGTATTAATTTATTTATTTATCTCACTACAGCATAATGACGTCCAACGAAATTCCCAAGCATTCTGTGAGACCGTCCTATCTATGGTACATTAATCAATGGCGTACAATTAATAATTTTATCACAAACTCTTTTAACTTCATTATTTGAACCGCCGACTTCATTGACAAATAATCTTGACTAAGTAATGACCATCGGGCTTTTGTTGTAA
>SJJU01006046.1:0-19680 GCA_012932125.1 Conopomorpha cramerella | reverse complement strand
TTTATATAGTAGACAAGCTGACCCGGCAAACGTTGTTTTACCAATATACGTTAATAACAGTGTTTCTCTACTATTATATGCATGTATTATACATATAAATCTTCCTCAAAAATCACTCTATCCATTAGAGAAAACCGCATCAACATCCGTTACCTAATTTTAAAGAAGAAGACAAACAAACAGACAGACAGCGGAAAGCGACTTTGTTTTATACTATGTATTGATGTTACAAGCAGCCCCGCAGGCTCTCTGTTAAATTGTTTCCCTATAATAACTTCGCCTATGTAGATGCTTTACCTAGGAAATGACACGGAAGCATGCAGAGCACCCTGTAACTGTGTTCCAAGAGCCAGTGTGCGGAGGCATGTGTTGACAACGATTCCAGGCATGCGTCGCACGTTCCAAAGCAAATTGAACATACATAACATAGCTATCTCGGCACAGACGGAACGCTGAGTTGATTCATTGCACTGACCGAGCACCGCCGTAGGTAGGTAGCTAAATGAAATCTCTATGCAGCGGACTTACGAAAACGGGAGTTTGCGAAATCTTGTGATGGACTACCGGACTATTACTAACGAAAAATGGTGGAGGCTCTAAGTCGACGTGTATATTTTTTTATGTATGAACACTCATAACTTTTTACAGAGTAGTCAGTGCGGGGAATCCGTGCATTAGTTTTTGAGTTTAATCGTTACAAAAATGCAATCTGTATAATCATCACTGATTTGTAAAAATCAATGCCACTTTTCGTCGTAATTTTATAATTCGAGGACAGGCTCGCCTATTCAAACCAAATGCTTAGGTTGTTTTCGAATTATTTCAGTAGATGCTTTATGTAAAGTTTGCACAACATCGGTCGAGTGGTTCTTCATTTATAACATTTTTTGTAACAAATGAATTCAATGCGTAGCGAAGCCGCTAGTATTAGTATAGATGTGTCTTCGCCAGCGCGCAGCGGAGCACAGGCTAGCGTTCTATAGGCAAAGATTCAACCATTACAAAATACTAGCTGACCCAGCAAACGTTGTTTGCTTAATATTCATTTTTCATGCCCGAAAACACGGTTGGAAAGATGTTTTCTAAAAATTAAAACTAGCTAGATCGATTTATCGCCCCCAAATCCCTCTACATACCAAATTTCATGAAAATCGGTGCAGCCGTTTCCGAGATTCCAAGCTAGATCGATTTATCGCCCCAAAATCCCTCTACATACCAAATTTCATGAAAATCGGTGCAGCCGTTTCCGAGATTCCAATTATATATATATATGTTACAGTTAAAACCGGTTTTTAGATAGAACGCGTTTTTCCTAGTTAGAACTAGTTTTTACTTAATTCCTTTGTTAATACTAGAAATACCCAGTTAAAACTAGAATTTACCACTGATATATTTGATTTTCAGATAAAACTAGTTGTCACATCGAGCTGTAGTTAAAACTAGCACTAGATAAACTAATTTGAAAATGAAAACAATATGCTTTTAAAAATATTTACTTTAATATTAAAAACACAAAAGGAACATTTTATAGAACATCGACTTTGCAATTAGATTATTTGCAAAGATGACAATATCTTAATATATAAAAATCCAGTGTCATGATGTTTGTTCCCAATGAACTCTTCACCAAGGCTACCGATATTCACAAAAGTTGGCATTTATATGTAATTTTGTTCGATTTGAGAGATAGGATGGTTTATATTTCATGACATCCACTGCTGGGCACATGCCACCCTGGAGGTTATACTAATTTTATATTCATATTAATAGTTAAGACAGACCACACCACCGTCTGCCCCGAGCCGGAGTCCGACAGGACCGATCGCTTGGGCGGGTCCTGATGCAATTCCTTCGGGTACTCCCGGGACCCGTCCTGCACGCGACACGGAGGTCATCATGGGGGTTTAGTCGGTAAGAGTCCGACACTATCCCCTTCGCTGTCCCCATGGCGGCGGGGTGTCCATGAGGATTCCCCATGTAAAAAAAAAGGACAACGTCTGTCGAGTCCACTAGTTAATTTTAAGTACCTACGTAAATAAAATAATCAAATAAATGAACAGAACACAACCATAAAATTTAAAAAAGAAACATTATTAAAGAACCTTGATTAACACACAATAAAATATAATCAGTCAAACTTGAATTTAAAAAAGGATCAGGATCTACTTGTTATTGCAAGAAAAACTATCGTGGCATTTTGAATTACATAGATAACCACTTTTCTTGCAGAGACACCTTTTTGACATACATCCTTTCTTCCAAACGCAGCGCATAAATCCTTGGTCTGTTCCTATGGCTGTTTCCTTAGCAACAGTTCTCAAAGGTAAATAATTTCTAACCCGGTCGGAAGTCGGAACACTTTTAACTGACTCGCTGCGGAAAAACGCGTTTTGTCTAGTACGAACCCGTTTTGACTGATATTCGATTTGGACATTAGTTAATTCTAGTATTAACGAAGGCATTAAGTAAAAACTAGTTCTAACTAGGAAAAACGCGTTCTATCTAAAAACGGGTTTTAACTGTAACATATATATATACAAGAATTGCTCGTTTAAAGATAAAGATAATCTGATAGGTTGGTAGGTTTCTTTTTCCTTCTTATCCATTCCATTTCTCTTTCTTTCTACTAGCATTACTTTTGCGTTTAAAGTTTAACTAATTTCCACCAGCCAACCTAGGTACTTACGATAACCAAAAACCAAGCATTAATTCCGTACTTACTTAAAAACATGCTAATCAAAGAAGATACAGTCTATACAGAGGTCTTTAAAATTTCGTGAAAACCAAAATCCCAAATTTGGATGTGTTTAACATAACCTTCTTCAGCCATTAAAAAAAATCTTTTACATTGACACAACCGTCAGTTCTATCTTCAACCAAAACAATAATCTTACGATTTGCGATAGTTTTGTGCACCGTTTTCTTATAAGTAATAATATATTAAACAGCGAATTCTGTTTATGAATTATATCAACGAAGTATTAGCCAGTGTATATTATGGCTTCACATTGTTTAAAGCTACGAACGGTCAGCCGTAACTTGTACATAACCTCCCGTTGTTACTGTGAGAAATCCATTTACCAAAGAGATGAAGAGTTAGCTAAGACAAAACAAGAACGAGTGATCCACGGTGAAAAGTACCCCGAATGGAGGAAGCCGTGGATAAAACGCGAAGGGGAATGGAACAGTAAACTTTCAGTGTTTATTGAAAAAAACCCAAGTCCAGATGTTCTTTATGCTATGCAAAAAGTACCAGATTTCAATACCCAGGTTATGAGAGAGTGGTATGCAGAAATGAAAGAAATAAAAGAGAGACAGGAACAAAGATATATTATTGAGCGAGTCACAACTTTGGGCGCAAATTTGGCAGCCATGCACTTTTTTACCTACAGGAATGCCAGTGTTAGGTAAGTTTGTATGAGACATTGTCTATATTATACATTTACTGTGAGAAAGTTATTTTTTGATTTAGAACCATTCATGGCTAGTCAAGATCTTGAAAATGACAAAAGGCTGTTTACAAGTAACATTAAGTTAGTTGACAGTCTTAACTTTTTATGAATACACATTACAGTTATAGTTTAACATCTGAATGTATTAGTGAGGGCACCTTAGGGAAGTTTATGAGCATGTTAACTCACTAATTTAGCCCTATAATAAGAGCTTGGTTTCCTATAGTTCAAAAACCATTATTTTATTTTACCACTGTTAATCTATAATTGACTATCTGACCAGGCAAAATATAGTTTTGCCAATATACATTGTTAACAGTGTTACTCTACTAAAATATTCATCATACATATACACCTTCCTCCAGAATCACTATCTAACTGCAACCAAATCCATTACCTACTTTGTTTTATACTACTGAAATATTAACCAAAGAATCTATGATTTCAGATTAAGAAACTCAAATGAATGGCTGAAGGGTATGAAAGCTACAGGAAGCCTCCCGATGAAATTTAAAGAGGGATATTTTGTAGAAGCAATAGACTGTACAGATTTCAAGAACGGAATCAGATACGAGGGCTTAGAAAACTTGCTCGAGTTAAACTTCCTGAAATGGTTGAGTCTTAAGAATAATAGTCAAGTTGACGAGTGGTGTTTAGACCGACTTGCCGGACAAAATGGAAATACTTTGCAATACTTAGACATCAGCGGTTGTCAGCTCAATGTCAACGGAGTAATTGCCTTAGCCAAAATGCCTGAACTAAACTGTTTAGTTGTCACAGACTATGGTGACGACATTGAACTAGGAGCAGCTTTGTCAATACTTGAGGAAGAAAAACCTAATTTGTTGATAAAAATTGTTGATAAAGAATAAAACGTCATCATTGTAGATTATTTGATGTTATTGTTATTGTATACTATTCCATAATATATGATTTACTTAATTTTAAATAGTTTGATATATTACTCTGTTCCGCTATAACTAAACAATACACAGGGATTGGCAAGGGAAAAGTGACAGGGTGCAGCAAGTGTTGGCCATTGATTGCTATATATTGTAAGTAGCAAACTGTCAACAGAATATCAACACTAGATTTTTCTCCATCTATCGATTTACTTACTGTAGTACCAACCTGTAACATTACTAAAACCGAAGTATTTATTTATTTAATACTTTATTGCACTAAAGGTACAAAGGGTGGACTTTATTCTAAAGTATTTTCTACCAGTCGACCTCACAACATGGGAGAACATAGGTGCGGATCAGTATTATTAAAAATTACAATACAAAACAAAGAAAATATTTTTTGCTGTGCGACCAATGCTATTCCGGTTTTTTCATTGCGTTTGAAACGCGTGATTTGTGTAATTATTATGACTATACCAAATTTTGTGGTGTACGTAAATACACCAACCACGCAAAAATCTCGTCGTTGAAGTAGCTTTAGATAGTTAAATTATTTTCCCTAAAACGAGGGATTTAGGAGCCATGTGGAAAGCATATGTACATGATATAAATGCTTTCCACACGTCATATTTAACTTTTAAGAACGAGAGTTTCGTTACTAACATACTTACTTCGGTCGACGACTCTACAAAACAGATATTAAAGAGAGCCCCTGTTCCTAGAGAATGTAGGTAGTTCGCGTCGGTTCATTTTCCCTTACCTACCAGATGGTTTTTTTCCGATTTGAAAAAGCAAGCGATTAAATAGATATCCAGAGAAGAAAAAGCGAAGTCTAATACAGATGGCGCTTCGTACGCTCCACCCACATGAACCAATATGAAATGAATGCAATGAACTCGTAGTGACCATCGATTAACTAATAGTGGTGCTATGAGTTAAGCGAAACGGGTTCGGTAGAAACGTAGGTATTATTAAATAAAAGGTAAATTCTGAGACATACGTTTCCTAACTTTTACTCTAAGGTAAATTCTCTAGGCAGGGCTGTCCAATGAATCTTTTTGTCCCGTAGAATCTTTTTTATCTTCTTTATTTAAATACATTAATGAGCAAATTATTTTTAAATTTAAATTTATGCGGCCCACGAATGTAGGGTCCCATCTAGTTTGGACACCCCTGCTCTAGGGTAAGAGATGGGAATAACCCAACGAAACGAGTTCACGAATTTTCTTCCACTTAAAAAACCTCCGCTCGTTTCATACTATTTGGATAACGTCAAACAGTCGCAGTTCCCGGTGCTCCATTGAGATTATTAACTAAAACGAATAATCGTTATTTATTCTGCGCCCACAAAGCGAGTAAAAAGTTTGACTAATATAAATAGAAATAAAAAACATTAAATTTCGAGTTTATTCTGTTTATTTTTAACATAAGTTCGTACAATGAATCAATATGCTTGAACTAACTGTCCACATTCAACTTTATGGCTTAAAGATAATATTGCATCTTTATGAATGCTGATGTCAGAAGCCTACGATGCCTTTTGGTCCATTTGTTGGAGTTTCAATATATTTTTGTTTTAAATATAAAATTTTGCATTTGTTTAAGACGTGAATATAATGATGTTCCTTTTCTATTACCACATAAAAAAAAACTCAATGATTTGTATCTCTAAAATGTCTAAAAACTCGTATATACACACTGTTTTGACTAAACAATTAAACTATCACTTACATCGTACAAGAAATAAATAACAAATATGAAATGCCTTTATTTAAAATGACCATTGAAAAATTACTAATATTTTCCTTTCATCATTCTTAAAAAATATAACATTAGAACTTGTTACGTTCAACACAGTTGATTCAGTCTAATTGAAACACTGCCTGTTACAGCACAATCATTGACTATAAGAACACTCTGTAGTCGATAAACAAAACCCCTACGCACGCTCATGCGATCATTAGACATAGGTACTACGAGCTTCATTCAAGATCTGTTTCGCTAATACATTCACGCACAAACGAATTTCGAACCAAATTCATACAAACTCAACACAAAGTAGAGACCACAGCGCTCCCACTAACACAAAAAGACGAAAAAAATCTAAGACAATTGGCTAAGTCTAAACTCCAAAAATTTAAGTATCTTACGCCGGTATCGTCTCACAAACAACAATAATAATAATTATTATTATTTAATTTATTTAAAAAAAATTAAAACTAACGAAAAACATCACTCAAAAAAATGGACAGCATCAAAAACAAACTGATTTCATTTCAGTACAAACTATTGCAGAGTAAATATATATAACTTAACCATTAGAATAATAATTATAATATTGTTAAGTATTGAAATACACAATTCGTATTTATTGCAACAATTCTGATAAAGATAATAAATGTTACCTTAATTTTATAACAAAGTGATAGGTTCGTAAAGTGCCAGTTAGTAAATATTTAATTTTAATACAACGGTCATTCGAGAACAAAACAATAGATGTAAATACAAGACAGAATTTTAGCACTAATCACAAGTGATTAAAACTTATAATGGCCTAAATGTTCGTAATCTACGTTTGGCATCCTAGATAGTGACGAGTAGTAACTTTTTGAGAGGTATTGGAACTCACCGCCTTTATTTTACTAGTTGTTCAATGGTAGGTATTATACATTAATCGTTAAGACTTCAAATAACGATCTTTGATTCCAAGAAAGTTCATGTAAAATTATGCATATTTGATGTAATATTTCTGTGGTCGTTTTATAGTCTTAGGACATTGAATAAAGAAAGGGACGATAAAATCGTCGTAAATGCCGAGAACAAAGGGAAACGAAAACGCACACAAACTTCAGTGTATCATAATACAGGACAGATTATTCGTATGAAAATTGCACCTCAGCCAAAAAGTTACACCATCGTCTCATCAATATTCAAAAACTAACATTAAGACAAAAGTTACTTTTGGAAAACATAATAATTATTCATTAAAATGGCAACCCTAATTTTGTGCAATAATGTTGCTACATTAAAAAAATAACTATGGGCACCACGTACATTGACTGCAACAACGTATAAGAGATATAATAATATACAATTCTTTTTTTTCTATAATTGTTATTGATGGTAGAAAGTTACTACTTCACTTATGAAAAAGTTTTAACATTCTAAATAAGCCAAAGTTTCTTCCAAAACTGAATTGTTTAACGCGCCAGGGGATATGTGTACAAAATATTTGACAGTTCTTGTAACAATTTAAATTCAACCATCGACAACGTTTATGAAAAAAAAATGCACATAGACTATTATTAAGTATTTTCTTCTAAATTATAATTCTCTCGGAAAGCAAGACTGTGAACAGCGACTTAAGTGTGTGCTACCTTTCTAATATCCATCGTGGTGTGTGGGTACTAACAGTTATTATTGCTGTATTCATTGGTCGTATTCATTCGTTCCAAAATAATAATAGAATTAGTAAAGGTAGCAAATGGTAACAACTCTAATACTGTTATGGACTTTGACTATGTATCATGAAGTACATTATATATCATTTGGCAAATAGATTCAACTTAGTAGCGGTGTTTTTTAAAAGTTCCTACATAAAAAGTTTCCTTTCAAGCAGCTGGTTCAGTTTTATATTTTATTACAAATAGCTTGACCACCATAATTACTGAGGTTTCAGTGTTTCGTACGAACTTGAAAACAAAACTTTCGTATGTCGTGCAACAACTTCCCTGTCCCAATACATCTACTTTCATTATGTCGTTCGACCGTTTCCATTTTTTTTTTTTGTGTTAAGCTGCGATGCGGTCTAAGATGAAAAACGCTTTTTTTTAAACCACTATAAACAAGCATTTGACCACTATCTATATGCAGCGATGTAGTATACGATGGAGCATACTTGCTCATTATGTATTTATTCACCAGACAATACTGCGCAGGAAATAGACTGAAGTCAATCACTCTTTTTTATTTCATTCACTCAAGACCCCAGTACATGATAGCGGGTTGTGCTGAGGATGATAAAAGCCTTCAGTTGCATTTTTATGTATGATCTAGAGTCAAAGCCAGTTTGCAGTCGCAGACATTAAGAAAAGCACTGCGTTGTTCTGATTCGTTCGTCTTTAACAAAATACAAATAACTTGTCGTGTCAGATGTTTGATTGCATGTCCCAGGAAACGTGTTTGCCAATTGACTGATGATATACGCAAGCTGGCTGGCAGAAGCTGGATGCGAGAAGCCGAAAACAGATCACAGTGGCGTGCAATTGGAGATGCCTATGTCCAGCAGTGGACAAGTATGAGCTGATGATGATGATGAAATCACTTGTAGTGTAATGATGTTTGATTTTATGTCCCAGGAAACGTGTTTACCAATTGATATTATAACAAATCTTGTGTATACTGAAGTAAATTGCTGGCGTTGGCGGAAAGTGTCAAAGTCCATTACAGTAGTTCAACTTCATGTAAAATGTACGACAACAATATTCAATAATGTATCTTAATTCACCAATTGACTACTCTACTTCAAGTTATACATTATAACAGTGCGAAAATATCTCTTACAATATATGTCGTTAATTTTAATAAATTCAATTTATCTTCCGGACTCCTAAAGTAATTCATCATTACACCCTACGAGTGCCAAAGAGATCATTAAAAAATACAATTTTTTCTTTTTTTTTTCATTATTCATGGCCGAAAAATCTCAAGTACAAATTAAAGGTATATATTTTTTTTTCTTCGATTTATCTACATAAATAAGAGACCTAATTACTTTGAGAGCCTGGAACGCTTAACGCTACTACAATCTAGTATTTACAGTGAGATTATAATTACAATATAGATTTTTCCTAGTGTCGTTATAGCTTTGAGCTGTCTTGTCGTGAAGCACTGTCAAGCTACTGTCAGAGGAATAAAAAAAAATCACTATGATTGACAATCATTTGGCCTTCAATCATGTCCGTTTTCAAACATAGGTTACTTGTGGTTCGAGAAAGTTAGATTGAAATATTTCACTACAAAGATTGACATTAAAAATAGTGGGTATAGGCAAACCATGAAACTCACAGAACGCATGCGGAGCAAGACGTATGTGGGCGCCGTATGTCGGAACTCTCAGACCTTACCTGGGGTGAAGACAAGCCAACACAACAGTAATATTAGTAAGCTACCGGTATTGTAGGTCACCCACCCCCCACCCACTTCAAGCCCCGCGGGCGTTCCGCCAATTAAATGGTTTTGTAGTAAAATAGTTTTCTGAAGGGAGTGTCGTCGAAGAAATGTATAAAGTGTACTAAAGCGAAAACTGAAAGTTCTCACGAGCATTTTCATAGCAAATACATTGAAATACGTCAATTACATGGTATTATACCTAATGTATTCTCATTCATGCATCATACGACGAAACCACCACATTCGTTAAACTATTTAAAAAAAACAACCTATCTTATAAACTCTCAATGCATACAGAGAGTGAAACTATATGACTAAAATGGTCATAAATCGTAACAGAGTTGTGCAAGATTCGTGTTTGACTAAACGTATAATGTCGATCTATGTGACTTAAATCTTGTCACGCACTTGTCTTTGCCAGGTTATTCCACAAATCACCACCACTAAACTCACACTGTGAGGAATTGTAGGATTTTTTTACTAGGAGGGTGATTCCTAAAACAATATTCCTCAAGCCTTGCTCTTGTGGAGTTATAAAGTTACATGGAAGAAAAGGTTCGACATGACAAAGTCACGGTGGTTATTTTAGGAATATGCCATTTTTGTCTCTATTACGACGACCGTTGTACACAAACAATTGACAGTAACTCCCAGCGTCATTGAAACGATGAATTAAAAAAAGTGTCCTCAAACATCACTCTCTCCACATACAACTTTCACACACAAAATTAAAAACATTTTAAAATAACTGTACAATCCGCATGGAGATAAAAAAACGCAAACTCAATTAAATACACAATAGAATTGTATCATAGTAAAATCGAATACAATAAATAAATCGCGTGGAAGACAAAGATCACAAATTAAAACATAACGTAAGCATTAAAAAAAAACAGTGAAATAAGTGTGATGTTTGCACCATTTCTGTTGTATAAATAAAATTATAAAATCGTTCGACGTTGATTACCGTTTTATAGTCATTATAACTAGACCACATTATCTACCCACACTATTAGTTGATAGAATTTTATTAATTTATAGAGTACCTAGATGATTCCACAAATCCCCACTGCTAAATGCGCTGTGGTATTTTCAAGATTATATTACATAAAATATTCCCACCAGCTCTTTTAGAGACCAAAAGTCAACATATGGGTGAGCGAAGATATTTTAAAGAAAATTCCGCAAATTACCAATGTGGCCATTTGTGGAATATCTCGACTATCAATAAATGTCGACTGATTTGTACTAATGTGTAACCTACATTGCTTAAAAGATGTTTGTAATATTGAAATTCATAAAATTAACATATCAATACCAATGCGACAAAATAACACGGTCTAATTATAACACTATACGCGCTGTTAATGTCAAACCCAAATAAATATAATAAAATAAATAATGACCAACCCTATCTTCTCAACACTCAGTTTTCTTTTTATTACTTAAAAGAATTTCTCGAATATTTAAAATAATTAAGGGATCTGACTCCCGGCAATAATACTTGTAAGGATCGGATTTTACTACTGAATCTAGTGCAGCATACACAATTTTCGTTAACTGATTTCAACAACTATAAAATACATATGTTTATTACTTTATAAGTAAGACATTAAATGGGGTTGTATTCTGACATAACTACGAATATAAAATATATATTTACCTATATACAAAATCATTTGCAAGTACCTTTAGTTACATTTCAATGTATGTAAAAATATTCGCTTTAAGAATATACTAGACTGTTCACTAACTTAATTTGCTCTTCTATCCTTCTCCGTGAAATGAGTCAGACAGAAATGCAAAATTATTGAATGTCAAGAATATACTAAGACTCTTATTCTGAATGTCCCTTCAAGCACAGATATCTGCCTCGCTCCAATCGTATTTGTGTAAAAGAGACAAAACATGCTCAAATTACACATATGGGTGATGGTCACTGTTACAAGAATATGGACCTAAATGCTAATAATCTGTATGTAGTTCAGCTATGCAATACATTTTCATTTTAAGTATAAGAATGTGTTTGTGTGTGTGTGTGCAATAAAGGTATGACTGCATAACATAACAGCTGATATCGAGCGTTCTAGATGTGTGTAGAAACGTGAATTGTAACGTAGTTGTGTTGAAAGTCGGATTATTCCACAAATACCAACAATGGACATTTGTGGAATATTGTTCGATAAAATATCTCGAAGATTTTCAGAAACAAAATTGCTAAGAAAATTCTAGGAAAGTCCGCAATGGGGATTTGTGGAATAACCCAAATCTATTCCACTTAACAATGCGGATAGATCGTTATCTAGTTATTTTGGCATAAGTACATGTTTATGTATGTGTGTGTGTGTCCGAGTGTGAAAAATGGAAAGTATAGTTATTAATGTATGACATATAACATCAAAGAACAATCTACATAAGCAAGAAATGTAACTAAAGTTTACTCATTTACTTCACACACTATTTGGCTGTATCATTGATTGATAAAGTAAAATTGGAGGTGGTAAAACAGCAACATACACTGGCGTTTCATAGGGCAAATCGGATCCTACTGACAAATCACCAAAAATCAATTGAGATAATTGCGAGTATAATTTATTATGTTGTATGTATGGTTTTAATTAAAGTAAAAAGTATCTAATGCTTTTGATGAATTGTTTCTGTATTGTTGATTACAAAGCAGAATAGCACACATACTATACTTTTTTGTATAATTAGTACACTGTTGTTTAACTATTATGGTTGTACTTTACCCGGTCAGATAGTAATTTCTATAGATAAATTAGTCTAAGGTAGTCCTGATTTACCCTATGTTACTCCATGTTGTGCAAATAAGTTGGCTTTTGAAAAAAATATTAATTTGCCATCGTTAACGTGTTACGATTAACCTTTCAGTAGTTCGTTAACAAACATAGTTTCAGATAATTAAACAGAATAGAGCAAACATATCGATCACTACAAACACCGTAATTCCAAACTTCATACATTCAAATAAAAATACATACTGTTATCATAAAATGTAATGAGATCATGCCACAATGTAATTAATTTATTTAAATATAATTTGTTAATGAAAAATCGATTTCGGTGCATTTACTCGTCGTTTCTCTCTCATTTAGGCATTTGAAAAACTCTCAACACATTTTTTTTTGCGTTTATTTTTAATATAATTATAATTTTTTTGATAATTTTTCGCAATTTTTGCTTTTTTTTCGTAACTTACATTACAATCTCAGATTTACACAAACATTCGCTGTGATACATTCATTCACATACGTACGAGCACTCGCGTCGCATTCAAAGTACCTCTCTGTACATACGGCCACGCTAAAATATAACTTATTATATTCACAAGAAAGGTCACTGTTATACATCAGATTTCAAAACGCCCATTTATAATAGAAAATGTACCGTTACCACGATACTTTAACGTACATTATAATATTTCTCTCTATGAATTAATTTGTGTTGTTTTTTTTTTATAAAATTGTTTGCTTACCTTCGAGGTAGATGTTTGCGATGCAGGTCGGGCAAAGGCGTTAAGGTTTTGTATCAAAGATACGTCCCTATATTATTACACTGTCGAAATGTACAGAAATCTTCCGACAGCCAAATGTTAATTAGAAAAAAAGGTTTTAACGTAAACATACCAACAAACAATACGACCGAGTTTAAATAAACGGTCCAAACATATTGCTACGATCTTCTCGTTAATATCATATAGCGCGATAAAACGAATCTTAGTTCGTTAGTACAAAACTAGCTCACAACGAGCGTTACTCCAAATCCGATGTAAATACAATTTGGCCAAAAAAGTCATAAATTTATGGCAACAATCTACAGAGAAAAATTTAAGTGATTGACAGATTTGTCGTTCGAACTGTCAATCTTTGCCGAGTAGGGTGTGTTTCGTATGCGACGTGTTATCGCCATTTCGTTAGTAGCCGGTTGTATCGCTAACTGGCGGTGGACGTCGGATGTAGAGCGTTCACCAGTGGCGAGTTGATGTCTGTAAACAAAAACAAAGGCAATAGTATTTTTGTTGTACTATTTGAGGTGTACACCTCCAACAAAGTGGTCCAATGATCTGTTTAAGACGGACGAAAGTTGCAGCACGCCTATGGGCAGGCCTTTGCCCAGTAATGGATATTAGAGGACTGACGTGATGACGAGGTTGTTATAAGATTGGTGCAATGCCTCTTTATAATGAGAGCTTGGCAATGAGTACAAATTAAACATGGCAACAATTTCTATGAAAAGCTGTCAATATCTTTAGTTTATTCAATGAGTGTTGCTACTTTAGAAATTCAAGACTTTTTCAACAAGCTGTAGGTGTTTCACAGCAGTTCGATCGATCAGTGAAAGTCCATGCACAGCCCGTTTCATTGTATACATGTTACACATAATCGCTATCTCGTAGAGACAAAAGCAACTCACTGCTCGGTGTGTTGAGATCAGACTGCGGCGTCAAGTTGGACTGCGCCATCAACTTCTGCCGGACCTCGCGTATCTTCAGCTGCAAGGACATCTTCGTGGGAAACACGTCCATGTGGGTTGCCTGTAATCATTACATTTGTAGAACAATGGTGATGACTAAATTATTATTTCTAAAATCAGAAATTTCGTCACAATCTTGGTTAGAACTATGTATGAAATTTGACATAATTTAAGTCCTTAAGTCTGGACCATAGACGATACACAAGATGTGGAATGGAAATAATAGAATATCGACCTCATCGCTGCTTCAGGAAATATCGGGCAGCATAGTGGTCAAACGCTTCTTCGTAAAGTATGTTCCATGTTATGCAAAAAAGTAGAATATTTGTAGGTATTATCAGCTCACATTCTACTTATTTTCCATACGATTCTAGCGAAACTTTGGCGTATTAAAAACTTAGAAAACAACACTAACCCCGATGCGAAATCAATTCGACAACGCAATGAAAACAGTTGATCGTTGTGACTATACTACCGCTACGGGCTAATCAGAGTTCACAGGGGCCAAGTCAGCCAATCTACATTCTCCAATCATTTCCCCGTGGGCCTCAGTAATACAAGGATGCAGATAGATTATTGCTGCGTTTCCAGAGCGGTACTAACTAATTACGATAATGTAGCAGAATTCACTTCCTTGTCAGTTATTTTGACAGCTGGAAAAAAAATCATAATTGAGGAGTTTTTTTATGAAAAAAAAACCCCAAAAAAACGAGTCCAAAGATGAATGATGAACGATCATAGAATAAAGTAGTTGAATCTCTTTCGTTTCCCAACATATTTTACAGATAATTTTTTTGTTAGGAAAAAAATTCAGTCCCATCAAAACATCTAGAAAGACAGTGGGCAAAACATCCCATCAGCATTTTCATAACAACACATACCTGAAAGTGCGTAGTGGCGTGCGTGGTAGGGAAGAGGCCGTGCTCTTGAAAGAGACGAAGCACGAGTTGCCTGCGTTGTTCCAACACGCGACGATGTCCGGCCTCGCCTCGAGCAGAGCACGGAGTACGGGGGGAAGCTTCTTCGCAGCCCTCTGTCACTGACGCTGTAATTTACAATGATATGGTATACTTCACGCCTTTTAATCCCAAAGCGGTGTAGGCAGAAGGAACTTGCTTAATAAGCAAATGCCCACGGTTCACCAAGCGTATTTAACCCAACGTGACAGGGGGTGAGCCCATCGCCGTTATAGGGTTCACACACCTTGTGGTGTGCGGGTTTCATCACGATGTTGTCCTTCACCGTACGAGCGTTGCGTTGCGTACATAGGCTCTGAAAAAGAGTCCCATTGGTACACGTCCAGTAGCCGGACTCGAACCCGCGACCTCCCGGTTACAAGTCAAGTATCCGACCAACTGGACTACAGACGCTCTTGATGTGTGTAGAAATAATACCTGAGAGGTGCATGCTTCGCCGGCAGGTGGCGCTGGCGTCCCGAGTGGCGGCGGTACAGCACGGCCAGTACGCCGCACACGGCTGTCGCCAGGAGGGCCGCCATCGCTGCTATGGACGCCAACATTGGAGACAGGCCGAAGGTACTGCTTTCACCTGAGTGGGATAAGTTGAGGAGTTAAATAAATAAATAAATATGCCGGGACATTTTTTACACACGTTTACCTGACCCCAAACTAGGATACCCTGTACTATGGGTGCCAGAGACTGATACACTTACATAAATACTTTTAAATACATACATAATAAATAAAACACCCAGACGCACACAACAAATGCCTCAGCTCATCACTAAAGCATTATGTCCGTGGCGGGAATAGAACCCGCGACCGTTGTCCTAGAGGCAGATGCCCTGACCACTAGTCCATGCCGGCCGTCAGGAGTACAGGAAAAAAATCTATAGTTCTTATTTTCATCATGGTAATTAATTTCCCTGGCCTACACTATGTGTGGTCGGCGCAACACGTTTCTTTTGCAATTCATTCAGTTATGTTTTTTTATGTACCTTAACAATATCTTTTATTTTAAACAAACGCTTGAATGATGTTAAGCAGCAATGTGGTCTACGATGGAGCACACTTGTTCATTAGGTACCTATTCACCTTGAAGACCTTCAGACTGTACTGCGCAGGAAACACTGTTGTTTCTTATTTAATCTTTTGGAAATTTCATACACATATACAGATGGAATATAAGCAGTTATAATTAATCTACCTACTTACACATAATTAGATATTAGAATTAACATATGTACTCGAGTCTATGTGTATCTCATATTACTTGTAATAGCATTAATATACGAGTCATCGTCGTTAAGACAAGCATGTCACCGTTCCAACCCCCCCGATATTAATCTTCTTACGATACCCTCTCAAGCTTTTAAACCGTTCTCTTCATTAACGAGGTCCGGATCGAACAAATTTGATGGAATAATTTCACAAAGCTGATACTGGTCGCTGTGCGAATTAAATATTGACGGGAGCTTTCATTCCACTGTAGCGTCACAGTCGAAAAGCTCAGTTTATGCTTGCTGTCGTTAATTTGACAATGTCCGTTGTGTACATCGAGGGGTAAATTGTAGCAATATGCTACCGGACCCCAATTAGCGGTTGCCGTTTGGACCTGCGGCTTAAACTTGATGCTACATCCGCTGAAAGTCCAAAATACCTATATGTTTCGGTCGGAAATAGAGAAAATCCATTGATCTGGTGAGTATCAGATTTGCCTTTGATAAATCCAACGTTTCTATTGCCGACTTTCTCGCGACAAAGGATGTTTGTGAACGTTTGAAATTCGATAGGGCGGATTTTATTTTGATACCAATACTGGCTTCACTATTGAAATGCTTATGTAATGTACAGTCACGTTTTAGAATAGAACAGCGTCTATGGTCTGGTTGGTCGACTCCTTGACTTGTGACCGGCTACTGGATGTGTACCAATGGGATTCTTTATCAGAGCCTATGTACGCAACGCAACGCTCGTACGGTAAAGGACAAAAACGTGATGAAACCGGCACACCACAAGGTGTGTGAACGCTACAACGGCGATAGGCTCTCGGCCTGTCACGTTAGGTTAAATACGCTTGGTGAACCGTGAGAATTTTCTTTAGCAAGTACCTCTGCATACCTGCTTTGGGATTAAAAAGGCTTGAAGTCTATATTGGTATGCGTTGTGCAGAATGGGACGAACGTCGCTCAGACTTGACGAAATGTACTATAATATGTACCTGTTATAGTAAGGTGTTACAACAAAAGAGTTAGTCGTGAACCAAAATGAAAAAAAAACCACACTTAGAAAGAGTAATTAGTCACATCATGGTGACGAAATAAATAAATCCTTTAGCGGAAAAAAATAATGACCTTTGAAAGAAATTTGGTAAATTGAGAAGATGCTCTATTTATGTAACATTTTCCTCATCAGAAGCAGAGAGAACGTTAACGGGCAACGAAGTTCCGTCCTCCATTTTGCGAAAACACAATCGCAGACCTCTTCAAAAATGCAATTAACTTGAACATCTCCGATTCCGAACAGTATCAATTTCGCATAATCAAACGAAAACAGTCTCAACTCCGCTATTTTAAATTCAATCCATGAATTTCATCAATTTGTAGAGATGCACTTTGTAACGAAGTCGATCAAAGGGCAAACTTTGGCAATTATGCTCTCCCTCTTTGTGAATACAGAAACTTATGAAATCAAAGTTTTTGGTAACGTCGAATTAATTTCACGCGGTAACTGCCTCGGTTGCGATGGGACTAGATTTTCCTGGACAAAGTTTAGGGAGGACAATGATGTCGATAATAATAGCGACATTTTTTTTTATTTGACACGATTAATACAGATCGATTAATAAAAGCTGGCATCTTAACACATCGAAACACATTTGGGAAGTTACGTCGAGTCTTAACATCAGCGATCCAACAGTGCCTGAAGTCAAAAGTCTTCAATCAGTGTGTCCTACCTGTAGTGACATACAGAGCTAAGACGTGGACACTGATGGCACGGCTGGCCCACAAGCTCAAAGTCGCACAGCGTGCTATGGACAGGGCTAATGCTCGGTGTTTCTCTGAAGGATCGAATCAGAAATGAAGTGATCCGACAGAGAACCAAAGTCATCGACATAGCTCATCGGTTTAGCAATCTGAAGTGGCAGTGGGCCGACCATATTAGCCATAGAACCGATGACCGTTAGGGAAAACGAGTTCTCGAGTGGAGACCGCGTCTCGGCAAACGGAGTGTAGGACGCCCTCAGGCAAGGTGGACTGATGATATACGCAAGATGTCTGGCGGAAGCTGGATGCGAGAAGTCGAAAACAGATCACAGTGGCGTGCAATTGAGGCCTATGTCCAGCAGTGGACAAGTATGGGCTGATGATGATGATGATAACACATCGACACGATGCGCTTGTGTAGTGTCTGTGAATAAACGACATCTAGACATATTTTACGACAAGCTTCATGAATCCAAGCGCTCAATACTAAAATGATACCATATCCCCTATTGTATTGTAATAGATGTTCCTTTTTGTTCTTTTTATTTTTATACATATATTACTTGTGATGTGCTCGGTTGTGTATTTGATTACCATTATTATTATAACTTAGGTGAATTGTAAATAATAATTATCATGTCTATTTTTGTGATTGTTGTACATATCTGTAATGGGGGTATTCATCAGGTTTATAAAATCAGTGTTCAGTTGGTATGTTTGTACCTACTTGCTTGTATTTATGTTTTTTTTTGTGTATTTTCTGTAGATGTGCCTTAAATATATTTATTTATTACACAGCATACAAATACAGAGCGATTGTTTTCATTTTCCGATAACAGCCAAGTGGCATACAAGGCGTAAAAAACACTGCTGTGAAGGTGCCAGCTCTTATTAATCGACAGGCAATAAAAAATATTTCAGTTGAAATCAAATTACAATACAAAATAGAAAAAAAGTAAACAAAACTCTCATTCTGAGATTGTACGAGAGTTAAGGACAACAATCCCCAAAGTTAGACGAGAAATATATATATATATTTTTTAATCACTATGAACAAGCGTTTGACCACCATCCTATCATATATAAACATGAGATGAGATGGTGCGACGAGATCGTCCGCCAGAACAAAAACTGGTGGACATCAGCGCAAAATCGGGAAGAGTGGAGAAAAGGAAGAGAGACCTTGGCCCTGCAGTGGGATCCAATAGGCTATTAATAAATAAATAATATAAACAACGTTTTCCAGACCAATTATGACAATGACAAACATAATACGCAGTACTTTAAATCTCGCAGGTGATGATGACAAAAAATGAACAAAAACTTCCTCGTTTTCAGAAAATCTAACAATACAACACCTACCAAAAACAAGGCCATAAATCTTGTTTAGCATCATAGACATGAACCGCGATAGTCTAGGGTAATTAAGCCCTATCATCCAAGAAACAGACTGAGATCCAAAATATTTGTGAAGGGTCAGAGCATAATGTTCCCTCAAGTCGCTTCAACTTTCTACCTAACTTTGGAACATAGCTTGTCGACACGGTGGGCTTATCAATTCACGAATTAAACTGAGCTACAACGTCATATGCATTATACTGTAGAATAGGTATTCTTGAAACGTTTCTGTTAATGTAATCTCAAACGTTTCCGAGGCAAGTTCTCTCTAACTTCCATCGTGAATTACGTAAGGTGTCACAGAGAGTTAGCG
>SJJU01006045.1:0-19946 GCA_012932125.1 Conopomorpha cramerella | reverse complement strand
GCGTAAGAAGTAAGTACATCTAATACTAAAGATGTGAAAGAGGCAAAAGTGTTACCAACACTATCAAAGGCATACTTAATAGACGGAAGATCCGTCACCTCTACTCACACCCTTGGAAGATGAGGTAAGTGTAGTCCATTACTATCTGATGTATTAGGTACATTTTCACGGTCATCTGACTCTAAACTAGGATATCCCAGTAAGTACTATTGGTGCCAAAGACTGATATCACACTAATATTATAAATGCGAAAGATTGTGAATGTGTATGTTTGTTACTTCTTCATGTTTAAAAGGCTGGAGCGATTTTAATATTAGAGGTATATTATTTAGTATGCTACTACACGGACACATCGCGAAGCTGGGCGCCTAGTACTTATGTACATAAATATTTTTAATACATAGGTACCTATATAGATAACTCATCCAGACGCACGCAACAAAGCCTCAAATTACCACTAAAGAAATATGCCGAAGGTGGAAATCGTACTCGCAACCGTGGTCCTAGCAACAGATGCCCACACAACAGATTGTTACTCCCCGCCACGCGAAAAGTACTGAATTCTATAGTTAGACTAGCTCTGACCCCACAAACCTTGTTTTATACTTAATTAACAGTGGTTATGTATATATAATAAAATATATAAACATTAAGATAACTCGATCTATAATACTAGAAAACCACATCAAAATCCGTGGCGTAGTCTTAAAGATACAAGCTTACATAAAGATAGACAGCGGGATGCGACTTTGTTATACTATGTATTAATTGATCTGTGTACTCTGAAGTGTCTTCATTTCACCGCTATTGGTCAGAAATACATGTAAGAGTTACCATTACCAAGTAACACTTCGCTGCACATTATATCTCATAACTTTTTACGATGGAAGTCTATTTCCTGCTTTGCTTCTTCGAAACTTTTTACGAAACATTAATTTAGGCCTTTTTAGCATTAGCGGCACATAAGCCTAATACATCTTATCATGATCCCGTATTGCTATTTGATGAACTCCGCTAACTAACTTATTGTTTTGTTACTTTCTATCATTCGAAAATAGATGTCTACAAAAGACTAAACGGTGTGTAAGTTACACGATGTAGGAAAAACTTTTCTGCCGTTACACTTGCCATTATTAGCATGATTATAAAGCGATTACTATAAACTAGCACGAGACAGTCTGTATTTGGAAGCGTCAACTGTCAGAGATTAAGAGAAACGGATCCAGAGAATTCGGAGAGCTCCGGATGCCAGTAATTAGAACTTAGAATAGGAAAGGGGTTAAATATAAGAACATAATATTCCATCCATCACTTACCATCTCTCTACCGTCTTTTGTTGTTTATCAGGGACACCGCTTCTGTAGCACTTGCTTGACTCACTTGTTCTGCTCACGCGCACGTTTCCGTGCTATCTTGCTGCAAGAAAAAAAAGGAAATAACTATAATGGGTATAAGTAGTGAAAGTGTTTGAGCGGCGTCGGTGGAGGCGCGGTCGTCACGGCGGCAGCGGCGGCGGTCGTAGAAAAGTACGTACCTATAGTATTATCTAAGAACTAAAAACAAGTTTTCACTGTGTTATAGTTATGTTTTTTTTAATATATTATGAATATTACTACATTGGCCGTTAGAACGTTTGTTGATACGCCAATTTGTTATTTGATTTTCGACCTTTCTCTTTGACGATGTTTGAATGAGACACGTATTTTGTAGAGCGCAATGAATGATTATCTTCCGTAATGTATTATGTTGTTAAAAATTAATACGTTTCTCGTCAAAGCACGAAAATGGGATTGCGTTTGAATATTTGGTAAAATTACGCAAATTTTATGGGAAACAATCATTTTATTGTACAGTTAGAAAGATATTTCATTACTACTATTCTACCTGAATTTTCTCCAATACTTGATGAACGGTGCGAACGTATGAATAGGTACACTCCTTGTATTTTAGATGATTAGGCGATATTGTGTCGATGTGTCACAAAAGAGCAACAGGGTACCCTAGTCAAAACTAACATTAAGTTAAACCTTAAAATTTGCGACGAAGTTTATTTTTCCTCGGTGTCACAATTACTATACAGAACGGTATCAAGATACTTATGTCTACAGAACAGATACATATTTTGATGCCTGACCGGCGCCAAAGTTTGTGGTTTGTTATAAGTTATATTCGTTTTTAAATATTTACACGGATACAAATATTTCGACACACAATGTAAAATATGTGTGCGAAATATACTGTCGCACACATATAAGCTTATCAATATTCACAAAATAATACGGTCTGTCCGGTCAAGAAACTATAAGTTTTGATGACACATCCTGTGTGTGAGCTGGGGGTGCATTCATTGCCTCGATTAGGGTCATGGTCCGCGAGGATATAGCGCGGCTGGGGCCACCCTTGGGCGTAGTCGCTCAGTCTGCTGGGGGGGTCCCGGCAAGGTGCGATTCCCACATAACCCCGCCGCTGCCTCCGTTAGTGGTGGAGTATCCATAACGGATTCCTCCACGGTAAAAGAGGTAATATTGTGACAAGTATATAATTAACACTATTGGCTAATTGGGTATTGGTAGCCGTGTGGTGGCGGCGAATAGAATACATGTGTCACCATCACAGTCCAACTTGTCCTGTTGTGGGGGTCGTAAGACGCGAACGAGGGAACTCTCCAGAGGACGGGCAGCAGCGCTCTCGCGAGTCAAACCAGCGCAGCGATTGTTGGCATTTCCCCCCAAATCATGATGGAAATCAGCGGGGGAGGGTGGCGTCCAGCAGTGGCCATCATGTGGCTGATTATGGTGATTATTATTAGCTAATGACATTCATATAAGTTTCAACCTAAATAATTGGCCGACTGTTTGTAAAATTAATGAAAGTATTGTTAAATTAATAGGCGTGGGGAGTTCCATTCCATTGATGATTACTAAATGTATGTCGACATGCAACCAAGAAGTGTTTTGGCGGGCGAGACGAGACGACGATGCAAGCCTCGCTGCAAGTCACTGGTACCTACTGGTCTGTGACTCAACATGCAACTTGCGCCATGACTCCAGTTGCTTCTACCTGATCTACTTAATTACGTAGTTTAATTTCGTTGCATCCTATCTTACGAAGACAGATTGTAAAAGGACCTCGGGTCTTTTACTATTGCGATATTGCCACGAAATTTAAAAAAATATTTCATCTTCATATAAAATAGATTTTTTTTTCGTTTGCCCGCATTATCCACCATAGTAAAAGTTGTTTATATTAACGAGCCCGGCAGCGTTTCTAAGACTAGTCTAGTAGTCTTGTACTACTCCTGTACTGGGAGAAGTTACAAACAAAAACAAATAATAATATGTAGTACTCTGTTTTTATTTACTTCTGAAAAGTTTTAGTTTCGCTAAGAACTACGGAATTAAAAACTATTTTGTTTGGGATCTGCAAAATTACTGTACGGATTTTGATGAAGACAGTTTATACCAATAAAAAGGCCATATTTTATCCCGAGATTTCCACCGGAACGGAATTAACAGGAACATTACGAGGAAACAGGGGGCCCCAGGCTATGAAATTGCTAAATAAAATGGTTGCTGTCAGAGAGAATATATTATATACATTTCATTAGTGAACTATTTTGGCCGAAAGAGGTTTTAAAATTTACATTCGAGGTTTCATTTAAAATAGTAATTTAATCAGAATGAGAGTTTCTTTTATTAATGTTAATCTACGCAGCTATTTGAGGGACGTCAATTTAGTAATATATTCAATAGTGTGTCGCGACTAGATGTACCTTTGTATTTCAAACAACAATTTGTGTAACATTTAATTAAAATTTAATTTTCCAAATATTCGAAACAATATTAACATTTCTATGTAGTCATCGTAATTATCAAATTCCGGGAGGCCTTTAAATTTATATTAATTACATTAACTACAATTGCATTGCATTGTTAATAGTTCGGTAATATGGTTCGGTATATTCAATAGATTATTATTAAACCTTCATTCAACACACTTCCCAAAGCGGGGTAGGCAGATAGACGCACTTGTTAAGCATATATCCACTATTCACCAAGGGTATTAGGAGATGCCCATCACCGACATAGGGCTCACATGCCATGTGGTATACCTACCAAAAATTTCAAAATTAAAAAAACTATTTCATCATCATCATCATCAGCCCATACTAGTCCACTGCTACATAGGCCTCTCCAATTGCACGCCACTGTGATCTGTTTTCGGCTTCTCGCATCCAGCTTCTGCCAGTCATCTTGCGTATATCATCAGTCCACCTTGCCTGAGGGCGTCCTACACTCCGTTTCAAAAAACTCTTTAAATGGGCCAAAACGCTGCAAAATGTACTGTGGTAATGACAGTACTGCACATTAGCTTTTGATTATTGTTGATCATTCACAAACGGATGAATAAGCTACGTAATTTCATAACACTCCAAAATCATGTACCGAAATAATGCTTTGCTAATTTATATTTGGTTCAAATATTGTTGAATAGTGATTTTGGCCATTCCAAGTTTTCATAGTGATTTCCATTTATCTATCTAGGTATTATTGGCTAATAGGATGGCAGAGTTTGTATGAATATTGTTGAGAATCGGATGGTTCCGTATTCTAAAGAATTAACGTTTACAATTTTATAAGTCAGACTGTGCCTATTTGCCGCAAATACACTCTTAATCGAAAAGTAGTAGTCGGCACCAGCCGTAGGGCTGACAGAGAAGATTACAATACCTATATGGAAATTTTATAGAAGATCCGTATTTTATTTAATTATAATATAGCCTATTTCGCTCGGGAATCGTAGGTTCATAACGGTGTAACATTTATACATAGCGTCAGTCCAGTAGCTTTGGGGCAATTAAAACAAACAAACAAACAATAAAATCTTTCCTTTTTATTATATTACTAGCTGACCTGGCAAACGTTGTTTTACCAGTATACTTTATAGCCTATATGTTATTCTAGTTTATAAGCTACGATGCTGACAAGTTTCATCAAAATCAGTCCGGTACTTTTTGCGCTAAACATCCATACATTCATCTAAACTTTCGCATTTATAATATTACTAGCTTTCCGCCCGCGGCTTCGCCTGCGTGGACTTGGTTATATTGGAATATCATTTTTTTCCGGGATAAAAGTAACCTATTATTTAAACCGGACTTCTAACTATACGTCTGCAAAATTCCAAAGCATTCGGTTCAGTAGTTACGGCGTGAAAGCGAAACAAACAAACTCACTTTCCCATTTATAATATTAGTATAGTAAGATATAGTAGGAAGTAAATGTACAGAATTTTTTTAGCGCCCCTTTGTTTTATATGAAGCTGAAGAAACACACTCATGGTTTAGTCTGCATCACAACAATGGTAGTAGTTTAAGACAGTTTAGAGGTCTTTTCGGACCTACCTACTAAGTCGTGTTCGAGGAAACACAAAGTTCTGATGGCATTGTTTGTCTGTTGTTCGTGACTCTTCTACCACATGGTGTCTATTCAGACGAACAAAGAACTGCTTACGTATAATAAATCTATGGCCCTTATTCTGAAGCGTCATCCAAGGACTATTCAGGTGCCTTTTATGCTTTGTCCTACTCTAATGGCAAGTGTTTAAAAGAGACAAATGCGCATCAAGCATTACATAAATGCTTTGAATATGGAGCTTAGTACCTACCTTTGTACTTTACGATATGAAATCACCCGAGCGGTGGGGGTTTTTACACCTGACGCACCAGGTTTTCAGTTGAACAGTTACTTGCTAGGTTAGTGCAATGAAAAGGTGTCAAAATATACTAAATATACCGTACTACTACTAGTTATCTAGTTTTTCTACCTGAAAACCAAGTTTCATCAAAAATATAATATAATAATAATAATAACAACTTTATTTCATAAAATGTGGTTCAAATACATACACAAAAAGCTTATGCAATAAACTTAGTATAAGCTTTATATTTCATCTGCATACCATCATATTCAGTTGTTCATATTGACGAACCCAACAACGTTTCTAAGAACATTTCTCGGCGTTTTTTTACACTCAGTATATAAAAGAAAGTGTCAGACACTCTTTATAAATAATGAATGGCTTAACCGATTTGGCTGAAAATAGTTGGACAGATGGCTTAAGACTAAGAGACGAACATAACAATTTATCCCGGTCCTATAAGTCGCGTCGTTAGATCTTGAGGGTGTTATAGTTTATATGAAATATCTACTGAACTTACGCGAATGAAATCGCGGGCCATCCATCAGTTATTGATAAGATTTAAGTACTAATATCGGGGTAGTATTTTAGATGGAACAAGTAAACTAAATTAATTTAATTTATCAAATTAAAAGTATGTATAAAAAAGCTTTTATTCAAATACGAAGCATGCGTTAAGACGAATAATACGTGCTCAACCTCGATGGCTTTGTGTCGTTTAATTACCTAGTACCTGGACGACCGAGCTTCGCTCGAAGTAACAAAATCGATTATTTTCCTTCGATTTTTTCATAACCCCACTCTAGTTACTTCAAAACCAGAAACGTCCCCCGCACCATCCTATGTATAGCATAGTATTACTACTCGGCAATAGATGTCAGTAAAAGTCATATTAACAATTTGAGCAATTTTTCATGCCCGAAAACACGGTTGGAAAGATGTTTTCTAAAAATTAACCTAGCTAGATCGATTTATCGCCCCCAAATCCCTCTACATACAAATTTCATGAAAATCGGTGCAGCCGTTTCCGAGATTCCAATTCTATATAGGTATATATACAAGAATTGCTCGTTTAAAGATAAAGATTTCTATCTTCCATGGCCTTGTTCCAACTCCATCATCAGATCATTTCTGTGGCATAGTAATAATTTTACATTGTCATTCATTCCCTTCGGAGCATAATACCAGACTCGCAAAATACCAGATTCGCATAATACCAGACTCGCTTAAAACCAGAGTAGGAAAACACAAGAAGTAATGATATCATAGGTATCTAATAGCGTAGCATTTATAACACTTCTTATAAAAGAGGCACAAGTGCAAGATTTGAAAATTAAAAGGAATGCTTTTTTCTATCCTGGCAAAAAAAATGTGAACTATTTGAAAAAAGACGACCAAAAACATTGTGACTGCCACTGTAAACAATGAGATATCAGTGGAATTGTGCCTAGAAAGACTGGATACTCTTACTAAGAACCGCTAAAAATGTATAGTTTTCATTGCTCATTAAAAATAAAAATAATGTAAGTAGCAACAATTCAGTTTTCATAAAAAAAAGATTTTTGTTTTAAAGTTCGAAAGATTCTAATTGCTGACTGTACAAAATTTGGTGTTTTCCTACTCTGGTTTTAAGCGAGTCTGGTATTATGCGAGTCTGGTATTATGCTCCGGAGGATTTCGTTAACACATGCACTAAAAAAATAAACTAAATCGGATGGAAGTAGATCAAATTATACTTGCAAGATTTGATTATAAACAAATGATTGGCACAGGTGAAAAGAAACAAAAGCTTGTAAAAACGAATTCCGCGATTTTGCTAAGTTTTTATTGTTTTCACCATAGACTTAGAATCCCGCCGGTTTTCACAAAGTTCTTTGTGAATGCGTACGGCATCAGGCGTCTTCTATAGGTACCTGTACATGTAGGTAGTACCTAGACGTAGGTAATACTTAGTTTAAGTGATAATCAGTAACATAAATACGATTAGTACGTAACCTTACTCGATGTACATAGCGATATCGCGAACTTTAAATGCAGTGCAAGCAGTGCAGTCAGCTTACTCTAAATCCTTACCTTCCTTTTTTTTTAGCCTGCGAACCTCCTTATGAACATGTTTGGATAGGTAGGTAGTACTTTTTATTTTTCGTGTCAATAAATGCCAAACTCACAATAATCCCCACAAGTATAATTCGTAGTTGAATATTTTATTTAATTGTAAATGTGAATCTTATCAATGTTATGTATGCGATAGTTTCATGTATGGTTTTTTGATGCCTGTTACTCTTTCCCGCAAAAATCATTTCGGATTTCAATGAAACTTTACGTTAAAATATCTTATAACACTTATCACTTATCAGTTAATCTATATTTTATCACTTAACACTTAATCTATATTCTATCCCCAAATGCCCACGGGAAAGGGTGAATTTCGTGTATCACCCCCATAAGCAGGTTGCTAAGCAACGAAACAATGCGGATAAAATTAAAAAACGCGTTCACTATTGTATACTCGTATACCTGTTAGGTTTAGTATTATAGTATGAATAGGCAAATTGTTATAAAATAGACAGGTGTATATGGAAATAAACTCGCCTTTGACACACTGACACGGGTGTTACGTGGGAGTTATGTGAGAGTGCTCGCAGGACAGTCGACAACCGGCCGGTTGTCTAACTGCACTAAAGCTTTAAGTATCACTAGATAAATAAATGTATATCTATCTAAGCGCTCCTTTCTGACTATATTTCTGATTTTTTTTACAGGTATAAAGTTGGCAGCATCTGTTCTGCGGCGTCGTGTACTTTAAGGTTCGTTTTGGAAGTTGTAGATACTAGGTATATACCAATGGGTATCATTTTCAAAACATCTGTACGTTACAGAACGCACATGCTGTGAAGGAAAACATCACCATAAAACCAAACTTTGGTGTGTAAACTCTAGGTATAATCATAAGACCCTACGGACATAATATGCTAGTTCGTTGCTTACTAACTAGCTTCTTACTTTATTAACTTATAATCGAATATAATAGAACTCAACTAATAAATTCAACGGAAACACAATCCAAGATCAACAGATAATCCCAAAATTAGCCGTAGAACCGATGACCGTTTCGGAAAACGAGTTCTCGAGTGGTGACCGCGTCTCGGCACACGGAGTGTAGGATGCTCTCAGGCAAGGTGGACCGATGATATACGCAAGATGGCTGGCAGAAGCTGAATGCGAGAAGCCGAAAACAGATCACAGTGGCGTGCAATTGAAGAGGCCATTTGTCCAGCAGTGGACAAGTATGGGCTGATGATGATGATGAATCCCAAAATAATAGATGAAAAATTTTAATGACCTTAACTTACTCTGTAATTAATTCCCATGTATAAGCATAAATCTTTAAAACTATGTACGTCCTGTGCATGCTTTAAGATCTTTAAAACTACGCGACGGATATTTGATATGGTTTGCTGTAATATATACCTAGAGTGATTTCAAAGAATACCTACAGATAACAACATGAAAACACCGTTAATAATGTATATTGGCCAAAAACCGTTTGCCGGGTCAGCTAGTAATTAATAAAAATAAATATGTATGAGTACACTTCACGCCGTGTACTATTTACCCATCATAAACACGACTAGTCAATATGTAAGCCTACTCCGTCATCAATAAGAAAAAGGGCACAATTCTTGGCTTTGGTCGTAGAATATTGATCCTTAAGTGGTAGGGAAGCTGAGTCAGTAATTAAGCACATGCTCCCATGAAAACACGTGATGTTACACCTTTTCTTCGTAGGCCGCCAGTACGACACTGTTGCTATGTATTCTTCTATGTACTGCCTACAGGCTACAACACGTCACGTCTGTCTGTTTGACGACAAACCTGAATCGATCCAACAGTTATGAAATTTTGCATACCTCTATATTATTAGTAGAGGTGGAAGTATGAAAAACTGGTTTACGCCCCGCATTTTTGTTCGTGAGAAATTTAGATTTTCCGGTCCTTTGCAAATGATAGTGAGGAAAATATTATCCGATTCAGTGCAGTATCGCGTGTACAAAATATGTTTCGGAGAAAAAAAAATTAAAATAGATATTTAAGGACAACATTTAAGTTAGTTGTGACATATTTTAAACATATTTTTAACTATATACATATACACAACCCTTTTATTCGGCTTTTGTGTTATTTCGCATTTTATTTTTGTTTATTACACCCATATTTTACACCAACTTAATTTATACAGGTTGTCTCGAAGAAATATCGCATTGTATTGACATTTTGACATATATAAAATTAAATAAATAGGACATAATTATGTACATTATGCGTAGTGTTTTCTGTCTAGAATTAATATATATTACAAAAAAAAACACAATAATGTTTTAAACGCAAAAGTGTATTTTTGTAGAGGGACGTTTGTTACTCTTCCACGTGAAAAAGGATGACCGAATAAATAATACAATTTATGATAATGATGAACTGCGTTAAAATAAAATTATTCTACATAAAGAATACAAATTAACTACATTTCTGTAAATAACAAAAGAATTTTCGTAGCACAATGATTATAACTATGTACTTCTATATAAAATGGCAATGGCCCTCAAAACCTCTCAAAACCCTTTCGGTGACCGAATGAGGGACTCCCAGAGCCACCTCAACCCCCTAAGTGTGAAACGTATAGGTAGTGCAAACATAACTTGTGCCACATAACAGCAGACACGTTACATGTGACAGCTTATATTATAGATCGCTACGCTAGTACAGGCTTTACTTAGTGTAATACAGGCTTACATACTCTTGATGAACGAATCAGTATAATGTCGGTTTTATTTTCACCTTGATCTCTTAAATTGTATTCCCGACATCTAGGTAACTTTTACACATTTCTTTCGTCGCTGTGTAAACTTATACATGAGGCTCGGTGTGTTGGTACCTACATTATGGAACCGGTCAACGCTCGTGCCGGCTATTACGTCACCGTCAAGTAACCCGTAGACTTGCAACTTGCAGAAATGCGCTCGCTTTACTGACCCCATACGCGACATTATCTTTATAATAGGTATACCCACTTGAGAGCGTTTGTGGCTTAATGGTACCCCTTAAATTCGCAATGTCGTTTTTAAACCACAATAGCGGTATGTGCATGTAAATTGAGAACAAGGTATGTATAATTTCTTGCCATTAGAAATAGAAACAATGGATCAAACTATCCCATAATATTGTAATTTAATTGCTGCCAGAACTATACTTCATGCCCCTAATAAATACCTAAGTATGTTTATTAAAAAAAGAAGTTTAAGAGTTAATCTCCAATCGGGAGGTTGTGGATCCGAGACCTGCAGTGGTGCAGGTACTAGGAGTAAACAAATTTGTCCCTTTTTTAGAGTATACGTAGGCTACGTTACGCTAAGCCATGACGGCGAATAGAATACATATTGCGTGCACCACTGCAGCCCAACTCTTCCCGCCGTGGGGGTCGTAAGAGGCGACCCAGCAATGGACGTCGTGTGGCGGATAATGTTGATGATGTCCGCTACGCAACGCTCGTACGGTGAACTACTATCGATATGAAACTCACATACCACAGGGTGCGAACCCTATAATGGCGATGGGCTCACCCCCTGTCACGGTTCGGTAAACCGTGGGCATTTGCTGAATAAGTGTTTACCCCGCTTTTGCATTTAAAGGTGCGAAGTGATTTTTTTTTTCAGTTATCACTACAAAGTATAAAACAAAGTCGCGTCTCGGTGTCTGTGCAATCTTTAAAACTTCACAATGGATCTCGATGTGGTTTACAGTAATAGGTAAAGTTACTCTCGAGGTTTATATTTATAATAGGTACATGCATATTATAATAGCAGAGAAACTCTGTACTAATGTATTATGGCAAAATAATATTTGTCGGTTCAGCTAGTTTTTTTATAATATTAACACTTTTATTGACACATAACTTAAGACAATAGTTTTACTCATGTAATTTAGTTGAGTGGAATGTGTACCCGAAATTGTTGTTATGGACAACGCAAATACACGGGCAGCACCACGGGGATCAGTAAAAAAATGTCCTTGACAAACAGAATATCGTTCAATGACTTCGATCGTTTAAGTGTTCGAAATCTATTCGCAAATGTGTTGAACTAATAATGACAAAAAACTCTAGTTTAGTAAGCAAACAACCGGAAAGGTAATAATAAAATGTAACTCGATATTTGCACGAAAAAAAATTATGTTCAAACTAGGTAACTAAAATTTTGTGTCAACAAGTACCTAGTTAACGTGTCAGTTTAAATGTTATAAATGGCGAATCCGATAGACGGTGTCCTATGTCAACCATGCATATTGATCACAGATTATCTAATAAGTATACTACTTGTAAAAGGACCCCGAGCAATGGAAACGTTGTTGGGTTCGTCAATATGAACAACTTTTACTATGTAAGGAAATATATACTAAGGAAACACAAAAAAAATATTTATTTTCATATTTTTGCTTCGAGAAATGACTTTTGTATGGGGTATGAAAACATTATTTCCCCACATTGTTGCCATAGTAAAAGTTGTTTATATTGACGAGCCCAACAACGTTTCTAAGACCATTGCTCGGGGTCCTTTTCCACTCTGTATAATTTTCCGCGCAAGAACCTCCTTCTGACAATAAAACACAACAACAAAAATTGGTCCAGCGGTTCACGCATCATGACGTGACTAGAACAAATAGGTATAATTTTAAAAAATAGTGCCTTTGGGTAGCAGTCCTTTAGGTCATATGTAGAGTTTCATCACCTATCAATCCATTTCCGAATTAAGCAATAACTCAAGTAATTTACATGCTATTAATGCCAGCCTTTGCCATTTTTGTATACCGTGTAGCAAATTTCCGTTAAATGAGTTCAGCAGTGTTGGAGTGCAACCGCGACCAATAGACAAAGAGAGAGACTTGAATTTACAATGTTAAGTAACAATTAGCTATTGTAAATCACGAATTGGACCTTATAATTAGGTTCATGAGCACCATAACACTTTAACATTAAATACACACATGTCAAGTTACAGTACTAGTAGTGAATTGGAATTTCTAGTTTTATTAGGACTTTCATAAGACGAAAAGGTATTATTATAATTTACCGCGTTTATTTGCTTAGTATTAATAAGTATGATACGTAAAGAAAGAAAAACAAAAGAACAAATGCGATTATGAATAGGTATTAGATATTAATTAGTTTTCAGCGTCGCGTAATCGAATAATAAACTTAAGACCTTTTCCACTATAAAAGTGCCTTGTTGTTGTGACATCTTCTTAAATGCCAATAGCATACTTGAAATTATTGATATTTATTTTTTAACCTTGTGCGTTATACATATATCCCAATACGAATACTTAGGTATACTTACTTACTAAGGTATCTGTTATTTAAAATGCAGGTAATTTAAAAAGGTTTTTAGGTATATGGTTCTGCATAAGGTAATCCAACATCTACATCACTTGATAGTGAAGCATATTTTTGAAAGGCTAATGACCGCAACTTTATTACGGTTAAGGAAAACATCGAGAGGAAGATCGAAAATCTAACATCTGATAAGTACCTAAATAATAACCCCCTTACCAATAATCGCATTGTCACTTATACAACGGTTATTACGGGTCTACAAGAATTTCGTATTTTACATACAACTGAAAAGTTAAGTTGAGAAAGCTCAACTTAACTTTTAAGATACACAAAGGTGTATCTTCGAAATAGCAATTCCGCCATTATTAGTAAAGCCCTAAGTGTTTCTGTGTGAAATAAGTGGGGTAGGTTAAGACATTTATTTATTTTGACACAGGTAAGTACTCACAATGTATTAGTTTAATAAGAATGTCTACTAAGTGGTGCGCCTCATGCTAACCTGCGCGGGGTTAGAGGTAAGTAGGTAAATGTGATTTAAGTAATGACCTATCAATCTTGCGTTGGTAATTTAATTTAAGATTAATATTTGCATAATAACAATTTAAATAGATGTTTAAATAATGCCGACAAAAACATACTTAAATTGTAAGTGCTTATAAAGTTTACTTAGGTATGGAATATTTAAGTTCACACAGAATGAGACAAACGTATCTACCTATTAGGTTCTCAATTATTTGTGTATTTACTACTAAAAGTATTAATTATTCAAAAACGCAACGCATCGAAATAAGTTCGCATTCAGCATAAGCAACAAAGTTAGCCAGAGGGTGGCTTTTCGTGAAAAATGAACATTAGAAGGCAGCCATCGCATATTACACGCAACTATCACATAGTGCTGTCAACAAATTCTAACGACAAAAATTTTTCACCAGAGCGAAAATTAAAAGTTTTTCAACTCACCTACCGTTGGTTGCGCGGGAGACTGGACGCGATGCGCGTGCGCAAGACGCGAACGGCGAGCGCGGACAGCGGCAGCTGAGACTTCCGCGCGAGCGCTTCCGCGAAGCTGGCTCCAGTGAGAATGGAGAGGGCTGCCGCTGTTGCGCGCCAAGAACCCGTGGAACATCGGCCCTTTCCCCAACCAGCAACGCAGCGTGACGAAACGACGACGTCGACTCCGGCGCAAGCGGCGGCGGCGGCGGCGTTGGTGGCAGCAGCGACGCGGCACCAGTTAATGATTCAATCAGTCAGCGTTAATCGCACCGGAATAGGCACCACAATACTTATTAGTACCGAATTTGCCTATAACTATGTTTTCGCAGAGTAAAAGCTAAGCATTCATACGAGTATATGCAGGTAGGAAATAGTTTTATGATTTCCTAGTGGACGCCCCGCGATTTTATTCGCGTAGTTTAGTAGTACCTGCATCATATATTTCAAGCGTCTAACTTTAGCGGTTTAGATTTTTCGTACAAAAGTATTTTCCCGTTAATTCCCGTTCCCGAGGGAATTCCTTTCTTAGTGCACCACTACGGTACCTAAGCTACGTTCGTTCAAATTTCAAGTGCCTACGTTTAGCCGTTTGGGCTGTGCGTTGATATGTCTTAGTCAGTTTCTCCTTTTATTTATTTAGAGTTACATTTATTGTGAGTCAACCATAAAAGATGAGATTCAGTTGCAGGATATAGTTTAGATAATTTTATATAGAATATTTCCGTCATACATGATTTCTATGTAACTTTAACCATTAAGGCTGCACATGCGACGGAAGCTTAAAAAATGGAGTAACTTCTCCCGTTTTGCCGAAATTTTCCTTCACTACTCTCTGCTCCTATTGATTGTAGCGTGATGAAAAGTAACTAAAAACTATAACCTGCCCAGGAGTATGAAGAATAATTGTACCAAGTTTCGTTAAAATCCGTCGAGTAGTTTTTGTTTCGATAAGGAACAAACAAACAGACAGACAAAAAAAAATACTGATTGCATTTTTGCCATCAGTATCGATCACTAATCACCCCCGGATAGTTATTTTGGAAATATATTTCATGTACAGAATTGACCTCTCTACAGATTTATTATAAGTATAGATTATTTTAAGTGTAGGGGAGTTTATTAGTTAGTTAGATTAGTTTAAGTTTCAATAATTTCAATCCTACTTATACGAAAACCCACTCAATACTTTCGATAAAATCCTTTCTTTCAATCGGTTATAATGTTGCAACACTAATTAAAAAGGAAGGACGTAGGTAGGTACATCCTCCATTGAATAGTTTAGATTTATTTTCTATATTGCGTCTAAATTAAAACATACATGTTAATACTAACTTATAATGCTTTTGTATGTGTGGTGGTAGAGTGGTACTTACACCACGGGCCGAGCACTTAAGCTTTTAACATAATTCTAAAGTAATCCTAAATACATAAACTTTATCGTTTCTAAATATACTAGATTTAAAGTTTTAATCAATTTACTAATCGGAATCGTTATGTGTTACTGGGGCATCGCCGTAATGTATGCAGTTTTTGAATAATTTGGTGCAGTTTTGGACGTGATTGATGAATTTGGGTTTTCGGACCGTGTTGCGGGCCCCACCCTGTATAAACCTACGACTCCAATGTGGCTAATACTTTAATGGTAGGTATTAAGACAAGAACCATTATTTAAAGCAAAAGATGAGAAACATGACAAGAGCGATCCTATAATTTTTTAGTTTGCTCGATATTAAGAAGATGTGATGAAGTGTTCATAATTAGAAATGCTTCAACTATACCTAAAGCCAGTCCAGTCAGTTTAACGTCGTCGTAACGTTTCAGTTTCATTTTCTCCATGCTCAGGCGCCTGAACGGACTTGGAATAAAATCGCCATGATTATTATTTTTACCTTCTACATAGTTACCATTTAAACAAAATATTAACCACCAGGCTTTTGTTTGTTAGTATGTGTCAGTCACCAGGGCAGTACTGCTTAGACTCTATAATATAATCAGTTCACTACCTATAGTAAAAATCTATCTACCAATTTAAAAAAATCTATGTACTTAATAATTGTAGCTTCCACTTCGTACGTACTTTTTGTTTTGAACCTTTTTTTATCGATAAGCTTGTACCTAATGACGTAATAAGTTGATGGAAAAAGTTAAATAAAAGTTTATTTATTCTTTTTAGCGCATGTAAATAAAAGCCTATTTTTAAAAAGATCCTTTTATTTAGGTATTTCCGAAAAACAGTCGAATGTAGCTGAAAGCGTTTACCGATTTTGTCGGATGTGTAGGCAGAAGCACATACTAAGCATGCCCACGGTTTACCAAGGGGAATAAATTAATATCGCTAGTCATTTCACACACGATTATAAGACCACAAACTAAGATACACTGATATATATTTATAGGAGCAACTGATATATTTACATACAAAGATAAAATATACATCCAGACGCACTCAACAGATGCCTCAGCAAATTGTTAAAGCATTATTTCGGCAGCACAAATCGAACCCACGACGTGGTCCTAGCGGCTGGACACACGGACGTCAGATCTAATTAAAAATACTTGCAAGGTTTTGCAGAGTCAGGGTGGTCTGAGGGGACGCCCCCGCAGCCGAGTGGAATAAGTCAGTAACTCAATTGCTGAGTTGTGGGAGACAATGGTTCCACTCATGCGGATCGATGCATGCTAGTGACTCGGTGTCCTTGTGATGTGATAAGAATTATACACATGTACGTACCCACTAGGTACCTCTTAGCTGAAGCTTTGCTTTCTGTTTAAGATGTTTTCGTCACTAATCCCACTAATGTATTTTTAAGTGTAAATGGTATTCACATTTACGTACTATATAAGTTTGTTACGTTGTCACTAGAAAATTACTGGAATGGATTTAGACTAAACTCGATGGGAAGATGGACGAAACCAGTCCTTTTCCAGATATAGGCAAAATTTTGTCCCTAGATTTCCCATAGGATAGAAATAAAATCCGGATTACAGCGTCCTGATTCAGAAGCTGTATTTATTAGCTGCTAGTAAATAATAACTAATGATATTTTAAAATAAAAATAATGTTAATATAATGTGTCACCACCCCAGCCCAATTTTCCCCTCGTGGGGATCGTAAAAGACGACCGAAGAAACTCTCCCGAAGACTCGCAGCTCTCAGTGAGTCAAACCACAACACCACTACGATCTCCAACCCCCGTCTGCCGTGATTATTGACATTTCCAAAATATCATGAAAATCATTGGGAGAGGCCCTCGTCCAGCAGTGGACGTTATGTGGCGGATGATGATATTGATGATGATGGTAACGTCCCGGAACCCTGACCCAAAACAAACCTATAGGTAGAGTTCACAACTGATATAATTATGTAGAACACCTATTGTGTATACCACTATTGTCATTACCAACGCAATTTACAGCCTCTGATCTGTTTCCATTCAATAAACGATCGGAACAATAATGTCTACCAGATATTAATTAAGAGGACAAAATTAACAATTTCCATTTACCTACGTATTGTCCACGTTACATAATTAAAATAACTCACTCTCCCACAACTCATTTTGAGTATTTTATTGGGAAACAGACGTTATGGATGTGGTTAAATTTGTTTTTGAAATATTTCGATAATTGCTCATTTAAAACACATTGTTTTAAACACAATGAACAACGTTTGACCACCGTTCTGTTTGATGTTAAGCAGCGATGTGGTTTACGATAGAGCGCACTAATTGTTCATTCGATACCTTATTTACCCGCGACTTGAAGACCTTCAGACTGTACCTCAGTTCGCTATGGCAATACTTTGCTGAAAACATACCTAGTATAATAAAGAGGTTGTTCTGTGTTTTTTTTTCTATTTGTCCCAACTTGGCTAAAGTACACTTAAAGAAAAAACATTTATCACTGTATTTTTAATAAATATAACTTCAGTATTTTTATATAAAATAAAATATCATTGTACCTACGCCTAAAAATGTTATTTTCACATAGATACTATCAGTACAAGTTAGGAACAATGGAAAAAATCCATCTATCCCAACTATTAAGATGGTACAATATATAGATCTTGCATAGACATGAATACTTACTAGCTGATCCAGTAAAAGTTATTTGGCAATATACATTACAGTGTTTTCCTGATATTATGTGTGTATTTATATAAACCTCTAAATCACTCTGTCTATTAAAGTGTACTGCATCAAAATTAGTTGCTATGCATACACAGGAACAGAAAGCGGGAGGCGACTTTGTTTTATACTATGTATTGATTGATTACTTATAATGAGCTATTGGATAAAAAAAAATGATGATGATGTTTTAATATGACAGATGGCGCTTACGAAGCTACAAAAGATTTAATTGATTAATACTTTATTATTATTTAAAAAAAAGATCGCACAAGTACGCATTGCTTTTATACATAGGTAACAAGCCAGAAAGAAAACAAAGATAAAGCTGTAGATTTATTTTTTTCTATTTCCGCACAATTTGAATCAACTTGTTTTTAGCTTCATCAGCGCCATCCGTGGTATTTTATGTAATCGTTTGACTTTTTTTATCCAATTAGCCATTAACATAGTGAACATGGTCAGTAAAACCTTGAAAAAGTCTGGCACAATCCCGGTACTGTTCATCTAGCGAAGCAACTACAAAATAATTAGAATTGAAGCGAAACTAACTTATACATCTGCATCAGTCAGTCCTTCGGTCAGTAGCATTTATGAGTTCAGCTGATATTTTCAAGTCGCCCAAAAGCAACTAACTTAGTGGAACGACTGACTGTCGAGATTAAAATCCCACTGGGCCGGTATCTAGCTGGTACAAATATCTTAACGGCATGATCGAAACAAATCGCTGAAGATTTCCCTCACCTAAGATGTCCATTTAATTTCTTAACATCCGCTAAAAAGATAGTCCATCATGTAGCGTGTATTTTTTCTATGTCGTGTCTTTCTTGACGTGCGTATTATGGCTGCTGGACTGGATGATAAAAGGATTTATGGAGGAAATTATTGCTTATGTTTATAATGTTCAACAAGTTCCCGGCAAACATTTATTTTTCCATAATACGTTGCATTTGTACCCCGTGGATTCCGAGAAATACAACTGTATACTGTGGCACGGATTACGCATATAAAATTTGGTATAAATCGGTAAAGCCGATTCGGAGGAGTACGGTTACTAACATTGTGACATGGAAATTTTATATAAGTATGAGATATAATATCGATTTTTTCTTGTAACAGGTACTGTATAATTATGATAATTTATTGATTGCTACTCATTGTATTGTATGTGTCTTTGGCTAACTGATTTGATTAATGTGTGTACACACGTTTTGGATTTTAGTCCAGCCATAACTTTTTATTCCAATTGTGTATAGATGAATAATTGATTAAAATCTGTTATATGTATCTAATAATAAATAAATAAATAAGGTCTCATGTTTTTGGGTCTAACTAACATTTCTAACATTTTATTGTCATCGAAATGATTCAGAACTTAAATCAAATAACACGTAGAACCATCATTTGAATAGGTAGATCATGAACTGTATTGACAAAACGGCATTAGGTAAAATAGGTAAATACTAACTTCAAGCAGTCGGTATTGAAGGTGATAGTACCTAAGTATTTTTATCGTGTGTTTACATGTTACAAAGGTGTCTGAAGATTAAATAACTTACCCAAATAATAAAAAACGTACTTAAATATAACAGTTCTGTTCGCTAGTACCTACTAGCGACATATAGACAATTTGTTTTTGTGTTTAAACATTCTTCATCAGTATCCAGTAAGTATCCTAGCTTATTTAAAACAATCTACTTTACCTTCGGACATTCATTGACATTTATTATATTTATATA
>SJJU01006044.1:0-29200 GCA_012932125.1 Conopomorpha cramerella | reverse complement strand
ATTAGCCGTAGAACCGACGACCGTTGGGGAAAACGAGTTCTCGAGTGGAGACCGCGTCTCGGCAAACGGAGTGTCGGACGCCCTCAGGCAAGGTGGACTGATGATATACGCAAGATGGCTGGCAGAAGCTGGATGCGAGAAGCCGAAAACAGATCACAGTGGCGTGCAATTGGAGAGGCCTATGTCCAGCAGTGGACAAGTATGGTGATGATGATGATAATAGTGCAAGACTTCATTTATTCCTTCATACTATAACAAAAATATAGTACATAAGCTTACTATCTGTGTAAGTAAAATATCTAGGTAAATAGACTTTTTATCTGACATGGAAAAATATCACATTAATTACGGCAATGGATGATAGTATGCGAAACGAACTGAAAACACAATTCGGCAGTTTTTCTCTAATTACGTAAATAATGATAAAACTTAATTTTGAAAAAAAAATTATCAATATTGTTCACCCGGTATATAAGCGCGAATATAATCAAAGACAAGCTCGAACTTACCTTTGTTATTTTACGCAGTTGCATGCGTCGAAACATGATTATAGTAGCGCCTATATACTCGTTGAACAATATTGAATTATAATATCTGTACGCGTTTCATTAAAAAAATATCTAAAAAAAAATCAAACACTTTATTTTACGATCCTTACTAATGTAATAATTTTCAACTTTACTGATTGCCCTATTTTTTGCCTGTCCACATAAAGCTACTATTTCTATAAAATGGTAACACGAACTCAAGAAAAACGTTCCTAATCTAAAAAAAAATCAAGATAAAACCACTTGAAGTACTTACATTAACTGGTCAACAGCTTAACGAAGATTTACACACAGCTATGACGTCACGTCCTTAGAGTAGGACAGCTTCCTGTTACATCTTCGCCGGTGGGCCAAAGTGTGTGAGCACCTTTATCTTGTAATATTACTATCTGTAATATACTGTACTCGTATATTACATGGAATATTTGTATTGTTTAATTTACGGTGTGTTTTTATTCAGGCCGCTCTTTGGTTGAGAAAGGCATACATAGACAAAGTGTGTGGTCAAGGAGATTAGTAAAAAAAAAAATATTTTTTAAGTATGATGATGATATTCCACGTCTTCTATCCATTCTAACCTGACATTTAGGGCATAGGTAATGAAAATGTAAAGTAAAGTGTCTAAGTAAAGAAAATTTGTGTAAAACTTGTACGACTTGAAAACATCCTAAAAGCATTAATCACTCTTAATATTAAACCTTAAAATGCCTAAAATTTTATTAATCCGTCGCCTAATATAAAAATAAAACATTTTGAAACGTATACTGTTTTCCCTTTTAGACACGCCAAGGAAATATTAAATCATGAAACAAGACAAAACAATATTCTGTCATTTATTAATTATTGTTATTAGTAAATAAGTAAAAATCTGAAAAAGGGAATCAAAGCCATACGGAAATGTGTTTACAGTACCTTTTGGCATGCGCTTAATACGTTTGGAATACAATTTAAGCTAATCGAGTCTAGTTTTCATGGACAATACTCCATATTATTGCAATACAAGCATAAACAAAGCAACTTAAGCAAACCAAGAATGATAGAGATGCAGGAAAGGCGAAAAATCTTATTAAATTATACATCACTCCCGCGCCAAAAGATCCTTGTGGCAATATTCCCATAGAAAATGTATTAACTTTTTACAAACACAAGGTTTCATTCATAATTCCATAGAGATAAGGAATATAAGGCGTTGCGACAATGCAACTGAACACAGATTCGTCTCGGTTCACTCGTTGTTTGATTTAAGAATACTTGGAAGTGATATCTAAAAGCGACTTCCGGTAGTCTCACAAGATAAGCGGAAGAATATGTTTGCTCCTGGATATTAAGTTTTTTTAGTCCCGTTAAATTATTTATAAAAAAAAAGAAATTTTGTAATTGTATCGATTTTTTTATCCGAACGTGTAAACTCGGTAATGAATGAAACATTGAAAAAAAAAACAAATAGAAATTAAACGAAATGCTTACTCGATCAGAATAAAATGAATGGAACAGGAAACGTGATTGCTTGCAAAGTGTTCAGCCACAATACCTTACACTCAGTCGGCCGTATAACTCCTTATCTACGTTGCATGTTTTTTTAATTCAATATTAAAACCGATACAACCGCGCCGTATCTCAAGACATCGCATTCTCGCCGGTTGGGAAACAATTTGAAAAAAGAACAGAACACTTTATTTTTTTTAATCGCATTTTTTTTTCTAACCAGCCAGTGCACTTTTCGTGTCGCATCGACTAACTACTAATTGTACTCGAATGCATGCAAAAACACGACGCATTTTCATCGTGTCGAAAACTATTACCAAATCAACAGGTAATTAATTAACTATACAATACGAAGACGGAATTATAACTGAATTCTGTTACAGTTTCCAGTGTTACGTACGCTTTGTGACTATCAGCCGTTAGTCACAGGCCATTTGTAGTTATGTTGCAAAATACGCACTGCACTTGGAAAATAGCTGCGCGGGGCCAACAAAATATAGCAATTTGTAACAATTATGTAGAGCAATTTTCATTGTAATATTTGTGATATGCCTTTCGTTGGCGCCCCAAACTGCATGGTTTGATGTCTTCATGATATCACGCCATATTGTATTCATGCCAGCTCATGCCGTGCCATGACTTATACCGACCGGAAGTGGTCGAAATACGATGGACTGAAGAATTAAGTTGGATTTATAAAGGAAACGATAATAGGACTTGTCTTGAACCGTTTACTTTGTTACCTTGTGTTTGTTTTACTTTGTGAGGTGTTTTTTTTTATTGGCAAACGTTTCGTCGTGTTTTTTTTTTGTTTTGTGCAAAAAAAATACTATGAATACGAACTCACAAAGAACCACTCCGTACTATGAATACGAGCATAAAAGATCTGATCTTGAGTGACATTTAATTTGTAAATAGTTCACTAATTTACCACAATTATTATGTGAAATGCCTAAGAATTATCATTATTGTGCCGATCTAAAAAAAAAAAACATCCAAAGGAATCCCAGATGTTCAGGACATCACACATCTTATCAACATTGCTTAACACTTTCGTGGACGTTCGAATGTTGACAATAGAATGTTTATTGCTATCACGCCGTCAGTCGAGGTGTGTCCGCGAGACGGTTAACCAAGTAATCAACACGCAGCTGACTTAAACATATTTCTTTTAAGCCGCTTTCGATTCGCATCTCACAGTGGCAATTAATAACAATTATGAAAAAAAGTGTTCCAAAGGAATAAGAGCAGCACAAACAAGATAATGCTCGTGTTATTTTGTAATGAAAATTACAATTTATTTAAAAAGCGACATCGTTATTTCTAGACTTTTATTTTTGAAATTAATTCCTTTTCACGTTATTTTGCATGTAACATAAGAACTAGTGTTTGTTATTATTAATTAATAGTGGACGCCCCGCAATTTCACCCGCGTAGTTTCAACAATTCCATAGGATAAGGATAAAAAATCTAAGCCTATGTTCTTTCTCAGGGTCTAAACTATCTGTATACCAAGTTTCATTTAAATCGGTTCGGTAGTTTTCACAGACAGACAGACAGAGTTAATTATATATTATATCAATTATAATATAGTATGGATTGCAAGTATAAGCTAAATTATAAAGTTTAACTGAAATTCGTTCCGTAGTTTTAGAAATAGTAACAAACGATTTCGATAGAAAATTATTTATTACAGAATAATTATATTATAATACATAATAATTATTCTACGTTATACTCGAACTAACCAATAAAAGTAAGCCAATTTTTACGAATCACCGGTTAATTGTACGTAATAATATACAATTCGTATGAGGCAAAAATTAAATATGAATATTATAAAAAAAAATATCGACTTGTTTAAAATATTCTAGTTTCCGTTCGAATAATATTAAATTCTCTATAATATAGTAAATTCTGCCGTGTTAACGGAACACGTAAATTATTACGAATATGGTTTTGCAATTTGCACAGGCTGTTAATATTTATCTACAATATAAACATGAATCGCAAAATGTGTTGGTAACCGCATAACTCCGGAACGGATGCACCGATTTCGCTAATTCTTTCTTTGTTGTGCTTATTAATGAGAGCAGAAGGTTCTTATGAAAAAAAAAAATACATCGACTGCTGGACACATGCCATCCTTGAGGTTATACTAATTTCATATTTATAGTTAAGACAGGGTAACGTCTGTTGCGTCGTCCACTAGTTTACAGTAAAAATACTAAGAAGCTATGGCGTAAGAGACTGATCATTGACCAAGTAGTGCTCGATTCGAATCCACAGTTCGGGGCCAGAATCAATGGAATTTATTTCTGAAAAAGCGGTGTTTTTCCGGGAATTACATCATTACTTACGTATAAAATACTGTTTCCGTGGGAATTCCCAGATAAAAATATTAGTATGTTCTAATCGATGTTACGATCCGTGTATGTACCGTTGGCCCAGAATCTGGCCTACCACCATAAAGCTGAAACTCCTATGAATGTCACCAGACGTTAAGGTTCAATTTGCATGTGTTACAATATAATAACTTCACCTTATTGGTATTTTATTGACAAAAGAAAAAACTGACGAACCGCTTTCTGGCCAGACCGTTTCCCGCTGTCTGTCCCTATGTACACTTTGAAAATACGCAAAGGATTTTGATGCGGTTGTCTTTAGTAGATGGAGTGATTCTTAAAGAAGGTTTATATGTATAATACATGCATATAATAGCAGAGAAACATTGTCAATAAAGTATATTGGCGAAACAACCGGGTCTGCAGTTTAAAATTAAAAGCATTAATTGTAACAAAATTCCAGATCCATTAATCTACGTATACCTACTATGAAAAAGGAGATTTGATAGCCTACTGACAATAGAACGTGCAACAGAACACCATTCTAAGACCCGTATTTGTGATAGTCCCCTCAAGCGCAGATCTCGACTCAAGTGCAAGTGGAATGACTTGCCGTAGTCCGTGTTTCCTGCGCAGTATAGTCTGGAGGTCTACAAGTCACTGGGGTAAATAGGTACCTAATGAACAAGTGTGCTCCATCGTAGACCGCATCGCAGCTTAACATCAGACAGGGTAGTGTTCAAACGCTTGTTCAGAGTATTAAAAAAAACCAATCTTTGTCCCGCTGGAAGCGTGTTTGTGTAAGAGACAAACTGTCCTCAAGTAACACTTAAGTACTGATTACTGTTTCAGAATACGGGCCTAAAACAATTGCCTCTATCACTACATTAAACTATGTGAAACCAAACACGCACACACATTCATACTTAAGAACATTGTACGTATATAGGTAGGTACAAGTGCCTACGTAGTCGAATGAACAATTGTGCTCCATCATAGACCACATCATCATCATCAGCCCATACTTGTCCACTGCTGGACATAGGCCTCTCCAATTGCACGCCACTGTGATCTGTTTTCGAACTTCTCGCATCCAGCTTCTGCCAGCCGTCTTGCTTATATCATCAGTCCACCTTGCCTGAGGGCGTCATACACTCCGTTTGCCATGACGCGGTGGTGGTCAAACGCTTGTACTTAGTGATGAAAAAAAAATTACAATCTGGGGGCCAAGTTTGCTATACTCTCGCAGTTGCATAGCTCTGTCATCGTAGCATAAAATGATGTGTGTGCATCGCTCTTTCACTACTGACGACACTGAAATGATAGTAACGAAATCAGCAATGGACATCGTTTGCCTCCACGATGTTAGAGCTATGCAACTACCACAGTGTAGTATACCTAGGTCCCAGGGCACTTGTCTCCAGGACAATGATAGTCGCGTGTTCGAGTCCTGCTTCCGAAATCATGCTTTAGCTATGGTGTGAGATTCATTTGTTGTGTGTGTATGCGTGTTTATTTATATTAAGTATGTATACTCCATATTGAAGTATACTGCGTGTAAAAGGACCCCGAGCAATGGCAATGGGAACAACTTTTACTATGGCGACAATGCGGGGAAATAAAAACATTTTTTTTCATCTTCATACAAAAAGACACCTCCCGAGGCAAAAAAATGTCTATTTTGTATGCAGATGAAATATTTTTTGCTTATTTCCCCGCATTATCGCCATAGTGAGTTGTTTATATAGACGAGCCAAAGAACGTTTCTAAGACCATTGCTCGGGGTCTTTTAACACTCTGTTACTAGCTTTTGGAAAATGCCGGTGTGTGAAAAAATAAAATTCCATGTCCGATATCGCTCTAGATTAGCCACGTGACACTATTTACCTGTTTTTTAGATTACAAGTCAAAAATTCAGTAGTAGGAATGCACGGCAAACATTGAAGCAATTTCCAGATAGATCTCGTATCAAATACAGTCTGCTCGGTAGGTAATAGAAATCCAACCGCCATTTCCAGCAGCGAGCAACTGTTGGTTTCAATACGGCTTTATCACGTGATGTACCGTTGTTGTTGCATCAACAATACGAATATGTGTCCTATCACCGCGGCATAAGGGTGAAGGATTCGCATCGGCGCAAGTTGCATAGCCCCGGGCTGCGCTCGAGTTCTTGACTCCCGGGACACGTCGCTCGCACCGCGATGGCAATCTGCAGTCAGATAGATTGAAGGCTCGCCTTTCCTTTTACACACACTAGTTCGACGTAGCGAGGGAAAGAGACAGGTGTAAAGATGATTTGTGACGACGCGGACATCTGTGATGATCGTTCATATCGCTCCCAGACTAGTGGACTACCTATTTTTTTTTTGTAGTTTTTCGACTTCTGTGACACGATTGCACGAGTGATTCGGGCATATGGATCTAGGACAAAGGGCGCAGGTTCGATTACTAAGTAAGTAAGAAGTCTTCTTCGATTAGTCCTCGGTTGTAATCATTCACGAAATATTATAGATAATAATATAAATTAGGTTGTTGGTACAATTTTAAATTTTGTTGCAAATATAAAATGGAATCCGGATTTGACCGGTTTGGTTTGGATACATTTTGGTTCAAGTAATATATATCTTAGTAGGTTAGGTAACTACTAAAAGTAGTATCTGTGGAAAAAAAATAGTTCCGTTAATTTCCATCAGATATACTTAACATTATTTATTTGTATAAAAATCTTTGGAAAAACAGTAGAGGGTATTTTAACCTCTAACCCGGATTACTTAGAGGTTTAAATACACGTGTACGAAATGAACCAGTATCAATCTCAGGTACAGCAAAACGAAGCGGTTGCGCAAATGAAAATGTACGACAATAAATTTATTGTAAAGAAAAAAAAAACGAAGCTTACGTTACTATTAATCATTTCGAAGAAAAATTACTTTTCTTTTTAATTAAAGGAAGGCGAGAATTTTAATCGCCTGAACTGGATTAAACAAACGCGGAGCAGGGACTTAAACGATTAGGAATAATATTTCTTTTACGGACTAAAAAATGTTTTCTCAAAAGGGATACCTTACATTGATATCACGTGGGTATAAGCAAAGACACTGATATAAAAATTACCTACATTTGAGTATGAGTGTAGATGAAGCGAAAAGGGTATGTCAGGACCGTGACAAATGGAGATCTGTAGTCTCTGCCTACCCCTCTGGGAGACAGGCGTGAAGTGTATTATATATATGTATGTACATTTGAGTAATTGTAGCTATTCATCATAAGCCCATACTTGTCCACTGCTGGACATAGGCCTCTCCAATTGCACGCCATTGTGATTTGTTTTCGGCTTTTCATAGCTATTAGTTAGTACAAAAAAAAAACATATATTTCTCTGAAGTTTACAATTGTATGGTCGACTGATGCCATGTAAATTTCACCATCATCATCAGCCACATGACGTCCACTGCAGGACGAAGGCCTCCTCCAATGGTTTCCATTTTTTTAATTTAATTTTATTTTATTTTATTTGGGATAACAACAGCAACGTTACAATTTGTATACTTAAAATTAAATTGAGTACAATTAATATGGCGAATAACCGACATCCTCAGGAGCACAAATCCTCCATGATCATTTGGGGGGGATATGCCAACCTGTATTTGGAATGAGCCGTACTTTCTAGCGGTTCCAACCAACTTCCTATTACTTCTAAAATAATCTTTAATAAGCAATTGCAATTTAGTTTCACAATAACTACACAAAATATGACACGTTTGCTGGAGATTTAAAACGAATATTTCATTTATCTTTTTCAATGTTTTTAGCAAATGTTCACATCCTTGTATAAATATAGGTACTGTTGTCCAATTGTTTTCTTTCTGTTAAATCGTTTAGTATTAGTGAAGCTCATGGCGCACTCTATTGTGCGACCAGTTTAGTGAAGTAATTAAAGATACAACCTCGAACTCCATTTTCCCAACAAGAGGTCCTATTACCATACCATATCTTACTGCCGAAGTTCCCGACTGTACTAATTGGGTTGTTCCCAATCGAGCTTGAAGGGAAATTAAAGCCCGCAAGGGTATAAACCGGCAATTATTTTTCCCAGTAAAGAAAAAGCAACGAAAATTCTCTTTCTTCGAAAAAAACTTTTTCTACGGGGGCAGGTGCGGTCGCTAAAGAGTTGCACGTTGGTCGGATACTTTGAATTAATTAGCCCAGAGTGTACAGGGGTTGCGATTTCTCATACTTTTGTGGGGAATTAATGCAAATCGAGCTCGTAAAAGAGTGGATGAAAAAAACCTGAGAAATGACATCGACACAGAAACAATAATGCCCTGGAACCTTTACATGGATGTCGTCAGTATTATTCGTTCACTACTCACTGTATTGACTGTAGTCATACGTAAATTACCCTTTTCATGCCCAATAAGCTTTTTAAAGAATTTTAAGGTACTCTGTAAAATATGAATGAATATACTGCATTAGAATATGCTACATTAGACGTATAAAAATTGCATTGGAAAAATTGCTGCACAGCGATTTCTTCCAGGTAACCTAAGTTTGATTTAAATAAGCTGTATCATTTGTGAAATAAAATAAATTATTTTCTTATGTAACGGAACAGGTGAACGGATTTCAAAGAATGGAGAAGGAAACTCATGAAATAACGGCGCTACTGTCGTTTGACAAAAAAAAAATCGATTGTCATTATAAGTTCGTTTGTCAGTTTGCCCCACTGTCATTGGTTCATAAATAAAAAATGTTATGTATTTATATTTTAATATCAACTATCCACTGTCTGTTATAAATTAAGATTTTTGCAACTTTAGCTAAGATTATGCTTTCTGTGTTAGCCTATAATTAAGATAGCACTGTACCCTAATGTCTGCGGCTTTTTTATTGGATTTTATTGGTGTATGTGTTGGCTTCCCAAATAAATAAAGTAAAATAAAAATATGGGTCAATGATATAGCTTAGCTTGGCGTTCTCTATCTAGCCTATTATTATTATCTCTTTTTTTAGCTGCTTTATTGAGTGATTTCCCTACAAAAACGTAGTTGGCGTATAATTCTATCATAACGTATTTAATTTAGTAAACATTAGAACGAGGTAGAACGAGCATTTAGACAAGGACTAAATATAAACCAAGTGTTCTGAGTAAGAAGGAGTTACATTCGGTTCTTATAACCGAAACCCATCGTTAGCAAATCGCGTATTTGGCAGTCTAAAACGACCTTTGATCCGCATAAGATAGACACGACTAGTAACGGATCGTTTGCTATAATGGGACCATAAATGGCATAAACATGAAACGTATCAAATACGCAGCGGCTTGTAGCAGAAGTCGTGGGTGCCAATCGTTTCTGTATCACTCGAACAACTCCGTGCTGCATACCTTACGAGGCTATCTAATCATATTCATCAGGTAATTATGTAGTAACAAACAGAATCATACATTTATGTAAGTTTTTTAATTGCATCAGCAATATTTCATGAATGATTACGATACGAAATGTTGAAGAACGCAGCGACTGTAAGCCGTCATTTGATATGATGTGCTAGTATATTGCGGTGCGCAACAATATTTTTGCAACATAGAAAATCGATGCCTTTGTAATGTGGAATTTACTGAAAAAAAAAATCAATTTCTTACGCTGTTCGCTAGGTGGCGCTGCTACGATAGTAATACATTGAAAAATGTCATGCTTATGGGAAAAAAAACAACTGTCATATCAAAATTACTAAACTGCACTACAAAAGAAACTAAAGTTTGCACCAGGATGGCGATTTGTATTAATTTTATGTGAAGTTAGTACTTTAGTTAGGTTATGTAAGACTTTTTTGATACACTTCACACCTTTTAATCCCAAAGCGGGAAGGCAGAGGCACTTACTAAGTAAATGCCCACGCTTCACCAAGCGTATTTAACCCAACGTGACAGGGGATGAGCCCATCCCCGTTATAGGGTTCACGCACCATGTGGTGTGCGGGTTTCATCACGATGTTGTCCTTCACCGCACGATCTTTGCGTTGTGTACATAGGCTCTGAAAATTAGCGCCATTGGTACACGTCCTGTAGCTGGACTCGAACCCGCGACCTCCCGGTTGCAAGTCAAGTATCCGACCAACTGGACCACAAACGCTCCCTTTTTTTTATGTGCAATCCAATGATCAGCAGTGGGCTGGCATGTTAATGACGATGAATGAATGAATGAATATACTCTTTATTGCACACTGTACATTACGAATGTAAAAAATTGCAAAAGGCGACCTTATCGCTCATAGCGATTTCTTCCAGGTAACCTAAATTAATCTTATTCATGTTGATGACGATGTTAATCTTATTCACTACTCACAACTCAGAAACGTCACAACAATTCGCAATTACTTTAACATAAATAGACAACGAACAGTTAAACCTATTAGTTGCTATAAATATACGAGAGTTTTGCCGTTAAATGGCCATTGAGAAAAATAAAAAACATGTTCTTTAAGTACATTGTTACAGCTCCAATCACATGTATTTTACATTTTAAAATTATACCATAAAATGTATATAAATAGTAGAATGAATTATTGTAATCTCATTCTTTATAAGTATTAGTCATTTTCAAAGTGATATTTTTTATTAAAACAAAGAAAAAACAATGCATAAGTAATTCTTGAGGCGACTTTGTCTCTTTTCTATACTTGTTATTAGAGTCAGACAAAGCATAAAACTTACATTGTAATTGTGTATTCAGATCCTCGTTTCAGAATACGGACCTATGAGAAATTTCTCTACTAAGTTTCTTATCATTGAGAAGCGTTAGACATGAAGGTAACTATCTAACTAATCTATACTAATGTTATAAAGGAGAAGGAATACTTTATTTACCAAAACATAAATACATTATGATCAAACCGCACAATGAATTTACTTAATAACTTTAAAACAATAATTTCTCCTCTGCAATCAGCTAGACATGCAAGTCTGCGTCGTGGGGTGTTATGTCGATGGACGTTTGTAACGAATAAACTCAAAAACTACTGGACGGATTTCGATAATTCCTTCACCATTAGAATGCTACGTTATTCCTGAGTAACATACGCTATATTTTATTCCGAAATTCCCATAAGAACGGAAAAAGAAAACGCGAGTAACACCGCGCGGTACGGCTAGCGTAACATAAAATCTGTGGGCATCTGTTAGGTCATGTCATTATGAATTTCTGAAATCTGCTGTCAGATTTGGGGGATTTTTATATACTTACTTCTCGAAATTATTAATTCGATTTCAGAAGTGGCCCCACTTGTACAATTTAATTGAGAGTTATGGAATATTTGAGTTCTCCGACAAGATTATACGAGGGATCTTCAAATTATTATTATTTAGATATAAATACAGTGAAATTCATTAATTTCGTAGAATTCATAATTTTGTGAAGATTTTTGTATTTTATCCGATATTTTACAATAAGATACTTTACGTGATTAATTAATAATAAAGACAATTACATAGATTTTATCACACAACTCTATAATAAATTGCCAAAATATGTTGTTAGTACCAGAATCTAATGTATCAGTCCAAAAACATTTCAACTAGGAAATTCCAGGATTTCCAAGGTTTTTCTCATGGAGTTTTCGTTCATCACAGGCAAATCAATGATGAAGGTTGAAGCTAGCCTATTTAAAGGACCAATAGTGGAACAGCCGAGCCGAATCTATCACCAATCAGACCCCCACATCCTGGCGTCAGTTAAATTGCCCATTTGGCCTACAGCGTATCAATCTAATTCTATCTAGTGCCTGTCAAATGTAATTTATTTGTGAATCACACGTCCATGTATTGGAAATGCTTTTTTATTGATGTTATTTCTAGTAGATGTTGCGTCTGATATTCTTTTGCGTAATGAAAAGACAAATGAAGATTGATATTATACTGGAAATGAAAAAAAAAGCTTTCCTTAAATACACATGTTACCAAAATGACTCATTCAAATGAATTATACCACCACATATTCAACATCCACCACATTGACGTGCTGACCATCGAAAAACCACATCAAAGAAAGCCCAAAATATTCTGTGGTCAATTTATTTACTAGTAATTCGTTACGGTTAGGGAGGATACTTAGCTGATGATAAATGGAACAACATCACTCATTTTCTTCAAATTCGAACACAATGCGACAACACAAAGAGGCTGTATACGGCAGAACTCAAAGCTTAAATTGCAATGATAAGATATCTAGATGACAAGCTGGGATTTGTTCTCAAGAAATCTGGAAATGAACCTTGCGGCGAACACGCAAGGACGCTTGTTCGGAAACACGAACAGGTACGTCTCCCTGAGATCCAGAATGTCATTTCAGTCTGACTAATGACTGGCAGTCACAGTTCAACAGCTAATTTGTATGTAAATATGATATACAGTTTTTTTTCATTCATTTTCATTTCAATGTTTTGTAGCGAGTGAAATTAGTCGCGACTACAAAGTAAAGTTGTAAAGGGATACATTTTTATGAAGGCAACAAAGGCGCGGAGGATAAGGGAAAATAAACGGTAAATTGCACTCATTTAGTAGGACTCGACGATCAATCATAGACGGCGAGTCATCAGCCGGTTCAAATGTCAAACGAAGCTAGGGTGGAAATAAAAAAGAGAAAACACAGTTTGCTATTATTAAAAAAGTGACTGTAACTGTATTTCCATTGTAGATTGCCGATTCGGCATTATTAACTGACTTGCATTTTTTTTTGTGTTCTAATATTGATAGATTGGTTTTTTTTCCATGTTTTGTTACTTGGAGCACACATATGGTTGTATTAAGTGCACCAATTACAATATAGTCATGAAAATCATTTGTGTCAAAACAGCCTCGCAATGATAGCGATCGCAAGCGTTCACACGCGAGGCAGAACGTTCGTTGTTATTGTCTGAACTAGTAGACCACTTCATTAATTACCTATGTGATTCTTATTGAATTCAGCTGCCGCTATTCCGTGTTTTAATAAAAATTCTATAGCTTTATTGTACAGTGGGCCAAGAAACTAAGGTTGAAACTCACATGAATGTCATTAGGGTTCCTTTTCAATAAAATCAAAACTAATAGAAAACTTTCTTGGTCAACCGTACCTACATTCGAATTGCACTCTCCTTTTTGCCACAATGTACGATAAAAAATCGATCGTGATGAAGTCGTACGGTTTGGTTTTTTGCTGCACGGTTTTTTTGTTTACATTATGATTCATACTTAACTTTGATTAGATTAGTTAAAATTACGTCTGCGTGTTTCCAAAAGGCAAGGAAAAGCCCACAGGGAAGGGCCAGTATTACATCGTTCCATATTAATCTAGTTTTATTGGCATTGTCTATACAACCCCTCATTTAGATTGGGATATAACAATCATGAATTAATATTGTAATGAAAAGTGATCGGGTTTCCAATAGAGCTGATATCGCTTTACCCGCCGCTAGCTCCTTCAGGAGTGTGTGTTGTTTGCAATGTAATATCGTTGTTTGATTGTACTTCAATTTTTAAATCGATGTGATCGCAATGGCTGAGAGTAGGATCGCGTGCGCTCGCGCCATATCAGCGAGTCAACCTCTACCCCATATTTTAACAACTGTCCTAATACATCTTGCAATGTTGTTTTTAACTGTTTCGTTCGACTATTGTTTGTTCTTTTTTGGCATGTTTACTTTTAATTTTTGTATTGCGTTATGCTGGTGTCTGGTTTTATTAGGGTCGTATCCTTTTTTTTTTCGTTATCGCCGATGGATTGTGTACAGATACATTGTCGATCTCTGCACATCTTTTTGTGCCACATGTGTTACGACTTCTTCGTGTCAAAATAGTGTTTTTGACAGTTACCGGCCGCTATTTGCATGGTGTCGTAATGATTTTTACATAGTACAATTTTGCATGTAAATTTATCTGTGTGAAGCGAGATTTGAGTAAAGGTTATCAAAATTTTGAATTTATCAATTATATTATTCAACGAATTGGATCGATTTTTTTCTTCATTTCAGGTGCCTGTCAATGAAAGCGCCAGACAGGTATGTGGCTAGCTCGCGTTCGGTTACGTTCGGTTCCGTTCGGAAGCGCTCGGCGGCGCCACTCGCAGGCCGCTCGCAGGCCACTGGCAGGACGCTAGCCCTAGCAGGGGTAGCCTGGCCGACCTCTAGCACACCCGCAACAAGGATCACTAGACAAAAAGTATTATCCAACGAATGCTTCTCGATGTTATTTGTTTTCGTTTTATTTCCATTCCCATCATATCCATCACAATATCCGAGCTCATAAGTTTTGATAGTAAGATTAAAAATTGATACTGTGCTTAATTATTCTTTGGCCTACTGTTTTGGCGTGGTATTGTTTAGTGTTTCGGTATGTTGTGGGTGACTTTGTTAGATGTTGTAACGGTTCGCTCAGGTTACACCCTGGCTTTGTATCACTGACATTGTTTCACAGATAAATTTACTTGTATTACGTGACTTAGTTAGCGTCGTTGTTGCGATGGCATGCATGTGTACTTTATGTATAACTTATTTCTTTTCATTGCAATGTTCTCGCCGAAGCCGGGGTCCTTGGAGCATCTTGTGAGTATAAATAAGCCGACGATGAATTCCTAGTTGTCACCATCAAATCGTAAAGGATTTAACGCCTGCGTTGGCACGCTTCCTTTGTTGTCATGACAAAACCCGACATGATGATGTTTGTTGGCTTGTTGGAGGTACAAAAAGCGCGGGAGGCTACCGGCGGCGGCGCCCCGCGGTGCTCCCCGTGATGCCGCGCCGATACGCCACAAAGGATCTGTAAAGCCACTAATGCTTCTGTTCTCTATCAATAATATCATTGTGTATATTTTTTGTGTTCGATTCCAACAAAACGTGTATTTACTTCTCTGTCAAAAGTTTCTCTTCGCTTGTTTTTTTTTTGTCGCAGTCTCGATTTGAATATTACTTAACAGCTTTGTGTTTAGGCCGAATGAAATGATCGTACGGAACAGTGAGATCATAAGCTTCTGACATTCGAAATGAATCGATCTCTTATTTGAATAGCTCATTAAAATAATCCTCAGTGGCGTCGAGATATAAAGCGGAATTAAAATCACTCCTACTCTCTCGGTAGTGATTTAAAATGATTCGCTTTCGAGTCAATAAGTACGTAGTTACCTTTATCTCGACCTATAAAACATTTTGAAACAATCAAGCCGAGGGGGTACGCAGTTCCCGACACATTCTAACACCTTTCAGGCCAACAAAGGCGAAATTCAAATAAACACTAAATTGTTAACCCTTTTGACCGTTCACTGGCAATTTCCACGTTGGAAAACAGAATGGAAATCGTTTTGCAAAAGGGTCCAATAGACACGAGAGGTCTGTTTGTTGTGAAATCACAGAAGGCGTCCGCGTGTGTCGTTTGCATGGTTGACTTTGTCCCTTTGTGTGTAAATTTTGAACACTCGACGTGTTTTGTTTTTCGTTCAATACAATGTTATGTTATGCTTAAAAGGACCGGTTTTAATGTTCCACGCTCTCGGGTGAATGAGATCGGTTAATTCGGTCCGAGATCATTGTCTGTTTCATTAGTGTTATCATTATCTCTGATGACTGTTGGCTTTTAATCATTCTTAAGCATATCTAGGAAATGTTCAACGCGCCTACACAATTGTCCGTTTGGTTTGTGGCTGTTGCTTCTTCAAAGGTGTGGTCACATTTTTATTCGGCGCGGGTTCTTTGATCTCGCCGCCCCGCCCCCGCTCCATAACGCCGGTTTAAACAATAGGCATTCGGCTAACACCTCGCACGACGGCGGCTCATTGTTTCACAATGACACTGTCAGACATTGGTGTATCAATCTCACGAGGCTACACGCGCCTGTGATTGGTCCGTTCCGATGAGGAAGAACAATCAACGAGAACGAATTGCGATTTCGCTATAAAGCAATACAATAGTGTAACAGAAATATGCGCATAACATTATAGAGGTACGTAATACTCGAAGCGGTCAGAGTGTTTAGAAACATGAAGTGTTGTATGATAATCGGATCTTAGATGAAGAATTTACAAGTGGCCAGCTCATCGCTCAATAATCTCGTAAGGATACTAAATCTTCTTTTAGTCTAGAAGAAATATATATAGCTACAACCAGTGCCATTATTTTACCACATCGCATAGAGACACGCACACGTGACATGTAAACGCGTCACAGCAGTGGAAGTAAGTGAAGATGGCACGCGGGACTAATCAGGCCTGTCGCCAATTACATCATGGCTCGCCGGTGCATTGCCCAGAGCACTATAACCGACTAACTCTAACCTACTTGTGCATAGAAGCGTGATCCACCACAACGTAAACTTTCCCTCTCGGTACCCCAAGTGACTTGACCAGGCCACCCTCGCGATGACTCAATACACTCTCACTATGCGTCCACTGTACACGTACTAGCTACAGCAACAGCGTCATCAAAGGCGAACTCGCTTACAAAACACACAGATAAACGAGCTTTATTTACTCTGAACGTAAAGACAAATGTATCTATAAAATTAATTGGAGAAGTAATCGAAAACTTGGAAAGAATTTCTTCATCTTTGCTGTGGGGGAGCAGGAACGAATGAAGGGCGGACATTGAATAATTTGATTTCCTTATTTGCCAATCAATAGCGTATAAAGGAAGCCCGATCCGCAAAGCCAATATAAGGGAGGATATCAACTGAAAAATGTTCGATACGATTTCTTGGATTAACTTTGTGATATCACCAATTATTGACGGGAAATGATTTTTCAACTCGTGCTCTGTCTAATAATAAGACTAATTAATTCATACAGACTCAAACACCGAAATAACATAATTAAAACTGCAGTCATTGTTTTGGCTTTACCTAAAACAGGAAATGCTTTAACTAGTGACTGTCGCTTAAAATAAACAAATCGATTTTCAAACAGCCAAAGGGTTTGCAGCTCTCTATCTCGCTTAGGTGCAGACAGCATATTATTGGATATAATTGCATTTGCTACCGACTCGCTGACGTTTCCCATAATGACTTTACCGTTGGATCTTATAGACAATCGAATTAACAACATGGCCCACCCTCTGGAATGAATCTCCCCAACTTTGGAATATTTCACATTCTTGATGAACTTTAGAAATCATTAAGAACTAACTGAAGCGGATTGTTGAGTTTTGCTTGACAAGTTGTAACGGCAAGTTTCAGTCCGGAGCACGACGTAAGTAATTGAAAGACAAAATTGGACCTTTTTGATTTCTCAGAGGATACGTCTTGTAAATACAGCAGTAACCAAAAATGTATTACACAATACTGACAACCAAGGTTCATTAATGAAAATACGATGTCCAAAATATTAAATATACTAAGCCATATTAAATTCTCTTCGTAAATGGCAGAAGCTACTTATTTAATTCCGAATATAAAAATGTCTGTGATTGAGCCCCGCCAAAGAGGGCCGAGGGGCGTGAATTCCAACAAAATTAGCACCAGGGGTTGAAATAAAAAAGCGAAAGAAAAATTTAATGAACAGGAAAATGCCCCTTTTTTCAGCTATTCCATCTATTTATCTACATTGGGATGCCCATTACCTTGCTAAGAGAAAAGTTTACATTTTTAATTTAATGATTCCACTTTGTGGAAGTTGGGCGGGCTTCGGCGAGATCTTAATTTGGGGATTTCTTAGGCGTCTCGTTTTGCAAATATTATTCCTTTAATAAGACCTCATGTCGAGGGGGTGCCTTGAACTCTGTGATTACGACTCTCCTAGCTGCCTTCATTTCGGACCTCGTCATTTTGATTGGCGCTAATGAAATTTTTCCTCTGCAAGTCTTTTTTGTACTTGACAGCATAATTTCCAGGGTCGTTGGTGATGTTTGTCGTTTTTATGTTGTGCCACTGTTTATCTGCAGATGCTTATCGCGTAGACCCTCGTCGTAGAATATTTAAGCATGGGAGTTGGAGTTTTCACTTTTGCTAATGCAATATTAAGTTTATCTTCGTGTTGAGTGTGGGCCGAGTGCGTGCCCCATCTGCGAGACGGTGGCCGGGCCTCAGCTGCGTGCGGCTTCGGGATGACTTTTCGCTTTTAGCAGCTCTTTTAAATTTGAATATTTGATGCCCCTCATATTCCCTTATGACGAATTCTTGTTGCCGCAAAACTGTTTACGGTTTCCTTAAAAAAAAAGCGACACAACTTTTCCGTTGTTTTCTTTTGCATCAATATTAAATAACTGTACATGGGACGTTGTCATGCCACTACACGTTGGTGCCTCATATTCCGCTATCGACACGTACTTACTCGTAGGTACCTGCTCTCTGACTGTGTCTTTGTCTCGCTTACACATTGTGATAAATAGGAATGGTTGTTAGATGACCTCGATCGAGAAATAACAGTTGTGCGATATTGCATTTATAGATACATTTGACATTTTGTTGTGTTTGTCGCTGATATCGCTGGTGTTTGTTATCTCATCGATTATTGGATACCACTTTTGCTCGCCATTATTAATAAATACAAATGTGGTTTTGTTCTTTTCCCACTAATGTAGCAATAACGGTGATAAGCTGTGTAATAAAGCCTTTATCGTTGGTTTAACTCGTGTTCTAAATGTTATTGGTTTTTTGTCTAGTGTGCTGCGATTCCTGTTGTTACTGTTTTTTTGTTTTTCATGATAATATTATGAATATTTTAACGTGTATCATTTTATATACCTACCTACTTATCAATTATTATGTCGAATTAATTAAACACTGACCAATTTAGATATAATACGAACACAATATTTATTCCTCTACTTAAAGCGCGTTTAATGCATTAAAATGTTCTATTTAGCCCAATATTAATCGACCGCAGTCCAATTTGTCAAAACTTTGAATTTAATAACGTGTCGGACGTCACATTTGCATCTAAACGATTCTATTGGAATGATAATTTTTAAAATTACAGTAATTTTGGTCAGGAGCAAAAAAAAAAAACGCAGGGAGGACCGGGCGGGGGACCGATCGTAGTTTTTATTCGACATCTGTTCTATTATATATTTGGTTGGGTTGTTATTTTAAAAAAAGGAGACATGATGGATCAGTTTCAACGCGTCTCGTCGGACGCTTTGTACCACGCTTTATGGTTTTGTAATGTTTTTCATTGTTTGTTCAGCGCCTGTTTTACTAATGCTATTCGATCAGAATGTTTTTCAATTTCCATGTTATATTCAGAGTGTATTCGATTTGTTTGTCTATCACATTATACCTACCACTATCTATGATTAATTTCAACACTGCAAAATTGTTCAATCTCATGCAAGTGGTATTTTAGTAACAGTTCATACTTAGAATTAGTTTGAAGATGAATCTTATCGCGCGATCACAACACGAGGATTGCTGGGAACATCTGATGTATGATTGAAGTTGCACACATGCTCTTCAATATGTTCAATCTCAAGGGTTGGTTTTGTTGAGGCATCTTTGCTTGCACGCCTCTAAATGGGATTCTGCGAACATTTCTGCTTGACTTGTAATCTTATCTTCTTTTTTTTTTATGAAAGAACGAACGTATTTCGTTTGGCAAGGTGTCGTCGACGCGCTATTATGGTGGGAGTGTTTGTCATTTCAATGGCCATCGGTATTTTTTTTAACTAACTCTAATGCACTTACTACGGATACTTCACTCTTCGGTTACTTACGACTGTAATCCCATTCAAGACACGTTGACGGGATTAAGAAGCTTTTACCTGGTTATTTCAACAATACGTACCTACTTAGGTATCTTGCGTGAGACGCGTTAAGCTAGTGTGATTTTTTTTTGTAGAGAATTCGAATTGTTGTAAAAAAATACTTCACTGTTTGCAATGTGAATGATCCATGGTAAAAAGTTGATATAAAATATAAAAAATAAATTCGCTCACGCCTTTTCATCACAAAACAGATTAGACAAACAAATGCCCAGGGAGATACGGTACCTATTAATGAAATAATAATATAACCAAAATATTCTAAGGAATATTTGACTCGAGTAGGTATGACGTTTCCTATTACGTTTACACTTCTAGTGGAATTTGTTAAACCATCTCCTTTGGGACGACAACATGTGGGCAAATACAGTTGCAGGTGCAAATTACTGCACAAGTAATAAACAGATTATACGTTTAATGTAATTGAAATTTTCATGTTGATTAAGAAATGGATCGGAAGAAGATCGCGGTGTACAGAAACGGGGCCCCCAAAAACGCAATAAAGAAAGTAAGAAAAAAATCTGCAGCATATTTGATTGATCACCGACTCGCCTCAGCGACCGCTTGCTTTTTGTATAGAATTAAAAATACCAACTCCAAATTGCGTAGGTAACAATGTTCCTTTTTTGAATTTGTGAAATGCCAGTGCCACCGATACTTCTTTTTCAATTTGATTGATTCGATTAATGACGCAAGAGAATGTTTATTTTAACCCCAGCGATTTGACGACAAATTAGTTTGCACTTCATTAGTATTTTATGCGGATTCAAACATAAAAGACTAGTTTTTAAGTGGAATAATAATAATAATAAATAAATAATAAATATTTTACAACAACACACACATTGCCTTCATCCCATGTTAAGTAGCTAAAGCACTTGTGTTATGGAAAATCAGACAACGAAATATACTTACTTAAAACTTTTTTTTTCTTTTAAATACATACTTATATAAATAAAACACCCAGACACATCCAACAAGTACTTAAAAGCTCATCACCTAAATACCTGCCAGCGGTGGGAATCGAACCCACGGCCCTATGGAGCAGAGGCAGACATTCTGACCACTACACCAACGGGCCCGTCAAATGTATGCGATGTGCATTTTCGAATTACAATATTTTATTAACGAAATTGTTATAACTAAGATTAAAATGGTACTACAATATGACGACGCACTCCGAGCTTTACAGACTATCAAAATTGCAAGCCCACCTACAAAATACACTTTGTAAAGTAGATTTAAATTTTAATACGACGGTTTCCGTTGAGGGTTTGTCATGAAATTGAAAGAACCATGTGGATATTCCAATAAGTTTTTATAAAGTAGGCGTTTACAGTAATATAACAGTACATACAATAATAAAGTGACGCACGATAATCTGAAATAATTTGCACTAACATTCTGACGAAATATGAACAGGTTCTTTGTGTTTTAATATTTTATAGCCTACGAAGATGAGATGGCATATCCTTGCTAAGATTTCCGTATCTCCGGTCTCAGGTGTCGGCCGCGGCCGATTTCACAAGACAATGCTTAATAATTTCATTTCGCAATTACGTCGACGGCCATCTTGTGAGACCCAAGTACAGACATCACCCCCCCAAACTCGACAATTTGCATTGCCATGGGCGTATCTACAGTAACAACATCTCCATGCTATCGTCTTCGTTTGCTTAACATATTATAGGGTGGTGAAGTTTCGAAAGCGATGGTGAGGTGTGGATATAGTTGTAATCGATGTTCGGCGGTCGTATAGCGACCTAACAGCTCTGTCGCCTTCGCTCTCTTGAATTTATAATTTTGTTGCTTTTATTAGACAAAGTTCCTCAACGATTCTGGAACCTTCCGCTTTGAGTTTATACTCATAGTTTGTGTTAGGACGTTGAGGCTTCTGCTATCATAACTAGGTGCATATAGAAAGTTTCGATTCTCGCAAACGTAGGGATTTTTCAGCAAAATCAGTTACATATAGTAGTATTAGTTAAATAGAGCAAGCTTTTAATCATATTTTATGTACAAATTACATTGTGAGGTAGTATTAGATACCTTTACATTTATGTTATTTTCTATGTTCGATTACGATTTCAATAACTCTAAGTAACTTCTGTTAAGACACAACATTTTAAATTGATGGATTTTGTACTTACAGTTGATCAAGGAAATGGTCAACCACCGTATGGAATTAATTTTATCAAAACATTATTTTTTTCCTTAAAAGCTTCACCTGCCATAAAGATATTTTAGTTATAAATTTATAGACCACATTTTTTGATGACTGTACCTGCCTGGACTTTTAATACACAATATTGATTTACGCGAAATGTTTTACGAGTGTTTATATTTCATTTATACAGCGTATAAATGCGTCCTTAAAATGTTATATTTTATTAACTAGATGCAATCTTTATTGTATATGTGAGTTCGCCATTTTGAGATGCACCTTAGCCGGCAACATTTTAGTTCCTACTCTAGCCTTTATTACAATGTAATAGAAGTTATTGCTTTAATTGATATATTGTTGTAGTATTCCCGCTTTATTACCGTAGTTTATGCTTCAAAATAAATGAATATTTACTGAAAAGATAACCTTTCTACAATGTTGAAACATCTTTGTGTAAGATAGTTTTAGGTCTTTCATTCCACAGCAATTATATCAAGCCAAAAAAAAAGACAACGTAAAAGCTATTTTCAGTGAACTTTTCTGGATTCAAAACAACCAAAATACAATCTTCAAAATTGTCAAAGACGCGCTTTTTTTGTTGAAACTACATTCATACATACGAGGTTCAAAATTGTCAAAGATAATGCTTTCATTGTTAAAACTAAATTAACACTGACGAGGTAAAGATTTGACCAGTTACTGATACATTGGTCGTGAATATCGAGTTGGTTTCTCCAATCATACTCGGCAGTAATTTGAAACTCGAGTTAGATCGCTAATGTAAAAGTTAGCAAGTCGGTTAAAGACTTAAAAAGTTAAGAGAACCGGGGAATTTATGCGTTTCGTACAACTCTCGCATAAAATATACTTTAATAATGTTTCTATATTTCTAGTAACAAAGCATCGTAGTGCTTTCTGATATCGCTGGCGTAGTTTATGAATTTCTAGTTTAGCTATTTTCGTATTAAATATACATACCTATGTTTCCTCCTATTTAATGGGTACCTTACTTATGTCTTATAAATTCAAGTATATCGCATAGTTAGAACAAAAAGGGCCCCAATACGAAACGTGCCGATTTTGTAATTGTTTTGTATCTTTTATCGTTCGTTCGTTAAGGTTCAATTTCATAAAATGACACTTTTTGTTTTGTGTCACTTTTGTTCTAACTATGCGATATATATTCCATAATTTGCTATAGCAAACACTCTAAAAAATACTTAGTTTCTTTGATAGTGTGAGTTAGTAAATAATAAGTATTTACTCATGTAGAGCGTTAAATAAAAGAAAATATTATCAGTTCTATTTTCACTAATTTACCTACCCTGGTTTCAAATTTCATTTATTTCTTATGTCCAAAATAGTATAAAGAAAAATAAGTTGAGTATCAATTAATGATATATAAAAACGTCAAAGGTAGGTGTAGATAACATTTTTTTTGCCTTGTGAAAGTCATAATGTGACAAAACATTATAAAGCTCTGCCCTAAAAACAAACACACAGTACCACCGGAAGCCGTCAGGATCCGCACCGGAAACGGCAATGGGCGTCGGGCGCAGGAAACAAATTGTGTCCCGAATTCCGCCAAAGGCTTTTAGGGGAAGTCGAATTACATTTTGTTTCCAACTCTTTAGTGAACTTTTCCAATAATATCTGCTATTACGGAGGAAGTTTTCATCTTTCCATTAGTCGATGTTTTTGTGTTCTATTTGACAGTGCAATAAATTGTACATTTTTGGGGAGAGAGACGACCGCGCCGAGTATAACGCCGGTTAGATTAATGTCTTATTTATTCAAAAAATTACGGTGCGTAAAATGGTTTCTTTCACTTCCATTTCCCGTAAATTTTTGAGTTCTCTTCTTTAGAAATGATCAACTAACTATTATCGATATTTTGAGACGTACGCAGACACAATAATCATTTAGTTCTATTATAATAATTTATAGATTTTTACAATTCATTTTAGAGTTTTGGACAAATAGAGTTTACCAGGTGAAATCGTTTTGTGAATTCTAAATTCAAATTCACGAGATCTCTAAATTCAAAAAGAGGTTGCTTACATTGATTTGTTTGATCTAGTTGATGACCGATATTAAAATTTTGTTAATATTAAGTCCATACCGGGTGTAATTAAAAAAATCTAGGATTCCAAATTCAAACTAAGCAGACCTCAGACCAAAGAGGTTGCATCATGCATTAAATATCTACTAGGTCAATGTCTGGTACAATTCTTTCTAAAATTCCAAATTCAAACTGACCAGATCTCAGAGCAAAGAGTTTGCATGCATTGATTCGCTGTAGGTACCTATGTGGATGTTGTTCTATTGTTTCACCACTTGTGCGGGAGTGCAAGCCGCATGCATAGGGGCGTACTCTATCACCGCTCCGTAAGGATGTTGACACTTCACCATCAACCCTATTGTGGTAGGTATACCATCATTGTCACTATCTCCATCGCCAATAGTGTCGGATTACCTTGCACGTGTTGTGGCAACTTTTGTCTTTGCGTCGGTTCAGTCTTAGTGGTGGGATTCATTAATTGGATCACAATGGATTTATAGTGGTGTGTGTTTGAATTATGCTTCGATGACGTATGTTTGAGGATAATGATGGTAGCTGGAGTCGTTGAGCTTTTAGTAGGATACGTTGTCGTTTTTTGAAGATCTGATGGCTTCCAGAACCTTTAGATAGAAAAAAAAATGAACATTAATTCGTTAGCAAAAAAAATAAGTAGTACTTACATTTTTAAATCCTAAATAAGCACAGGGAAATCAAGCTTCATAAACTTTACCCCGTGGAGTAAATGCAAAACTTTCTTTAAAGTGGATAGTCATACGAGATAAACATTAATGTGGTTTTACAAAACGTCGGGCTGACTAAAAGATGGGGGGGTTTTAACGGATGCGTTCACGCGTTATGATTAGTACAAATGAACTGGTTCACAAGAGGCCGACCTTCCCCCTGAACAGTTGCTAAAATCCCTATTGAAATTAAATGATTTTAGTTGGCTGAGTCTTGAGCGAGTCGCGAGGGAAATGGATTTTACCTTTGCTGGTTCATTTCCTTAAATGAAGTATTTCACTATGCACATTATTGCGGTTTGTCAATATAAAAATACAGAAGCGAATGTCAGAAATTAGTACGCAGTCTTTGGCCGAACATTCACATTTTCAACAATAAAAACAATAATTTTAGAGATAAAAATATAATACCTTAATACAACCTGATACTGAATGCATGAAACATAAAAAAAAAACAATCACACACCCACACTTACTACTTGGAAGATTTAAGATAATGACGTAAAAGATACTCATACAGAGATAAGTAAGAACATTAGTTCCAACCCTACAACTGTCACCTATTTCCCATCTGACACACTTAAAGTGAATTAACCCTTTCCGTAGTTATTGTCTTAACAAAAAGCGATTACAAACCTGAAGACAAGGCGCCGTTAATCCACGTCGGTGCCTCCGAATGCCATCCCAGTTTGTTTAATAAAATAACGAATTTACATATCAAAACCTACAAAGGGGCATAATTGGAGCCGATGACTTAGAAAACTGAGTGGGTGAGCTCCCCCCCACAGCCCGACGTAACCAAACAAAGGAATTATGCCCGCCTCAAGAAACTTTTAGCAATGGAAAGCGCCTTAACAAACAAACGCGTGTGTATGTAATGAAAATTCCTATGGTTTCATATCCTGCAGGCGGGTGTTGCGTCTTACTCGACAATCTTTAAGAAAAACGACCTTGTTCCGTATGAGATTTATTGCAGGGCGAGGCTCTCGCTAAATAGGCGGTAGTAGGAACAAGCCCACCGTACCACCCCTAACCATCTTTTCTTAACGAAATCTTTGAAGGCGCCTGCTCTTTTGGAAAAGACGCTAAGAAAATGGGTTGTCGGGTTTTCATTAGTTGGTAACTATTTCGGTAATTTGTTGTGGAGGCGTCGTTTGATGAGCGAATAGGCAGCGAGCATTTGAACATGGAATGGAATTGCCGAATCACGTAGCTTTGAGACTTCGCCGCCTCGACACGATTCGTTAGCAGGCAAATGGCCGGCCCGGTATGCTCGACATTTGTGACGGTTGGCCTTACACTGATTATTGATTTTTTTATACCAACAGCCCAGCTGATTGGGTGGAACCAGCTAAGATTTTAATGTTAGTTGATTGTACATACTTTTTTTTTTTGCGCTTTTTTATTTACAACGACAAAAGTACCCACTTGCCAACCGAAACATTCTTGAAGACTTTTCAATTGAGATCATCATGTACTTTTGTCATTGAGATAATAATATGGCATGAAATTGTGTTCCAAATGGACTGATTTCGGCAATATTTTCCTATGTTAAAAAAACACTACATGAGTCCAATTCCTCGGTTGAACGGACAAATGATTTTGAAGCATTTCACATTTATTGGTTCTTCATGGCGACAATTAAGCCGATGGAAAAACACAACAACTCACTGCTTTTTTTTTTTATTTCACTTTCGTGTCATCGTATAGTGTCTGCGGAGTGGTGGCCGAGTAGTGGAATGTGACCGTGACGTCGTCGCTGGAACTAAACTCAAACGGTCCGAGGCGAGCCCAATCGCTTAGTGAAGCCAACACAAAATCTATTGGGGCGCTGCCTGGGAACTTCACGTGACGCAACCATTACAAGATAACAAAATAAAACAGTCTCAGTTATTATTTGTTGTCGTAGGTACGAATTACTCATATTGTCACTAAACAGGAATCCATCAGCGAAAAAATAAAAAACGCCACGCACGGCCAAAGTCAACGAACTCCCGACACGATGCCATAACATATTGAATCACCGAATCGGCTCAAACATTAATTTTTCCCGCCCAAAGCGGGTTGGAGCTTAATTTTTAACCCCGGAACTATTAATATTTTACGCTGGATATCGGGCCATATTAAAACGCATAAATTAATAATGTAACCGGGTTGTTTAACTGCGAATCAGATGAGTTTTATTGACAATTTGGATGCGTTGGCGCAATTTGCGGGATAGCCACTGATGACGGCAAGTGGTGATCAAACAGGGGTGCTGGCGGGTGGGGAGTAGCCCACCGCAGTCCACCGCCGCCGCCGCCGCCGTCTCAGTTATGGCTAGTGCTTCGACTAATTGACCGGACTAGTGTTGTTCAAAGTTACTGTTTGCCGATTTCGATACAAATTAACAAAGAGTATCGACATGAAGGCACGAATTCGATACAAAAATAATTCTCATTGCAATTGAATGTTTTCACTTGTACAGAAATTATTGTCGTTCAAACTGTATCTACCGTATATTAATTACTGAGAAAATCATTAAAATAAGCCCAAAAATTAAAAACCGTAATATAAAAGAAAATTCTCAATTTCTTTGATTTTTCTATAGATGGCAATAAACAGAATCAATTTATTGAACATATTAATTTGATTACAAACGAACTAATAATTAAAAATACAGATAGATATACAACAAACTTTATGTCAAAAAATTGTATGTCAATGAACATACATAAAAAAGAATACTATACATACAGACGAATTGAGAACCTCCTCCTTCTTTTTGTTTGAAGTCGGTTAATAAATAAAGTAAAGTTAAATTCAGTTCATAATCTACTTAGTTCATTTGACAGTGTTAATTTTACACGTAGTACATACACAATCTGCCAACAGAGCAGAACTGTACGACACTAAAGGCAGCCTCATAATAATATCATCTAATCCCGCCATGCAAATTACAGAACATTACCTGATGTAACTCAATCGACGCACAAATGCACACAATGGCAGGGGGGTGGGCACAGAGCACTATGCCAAAACTACTGTATAAATAAGGGGGACATAGTCACCGAATGTTTTTTAAGTGGCAATTGCGTAGGAAAACTTTTAGCATTGATTAATGGTGCAGACTGTTTGGATAATATTGTTACTGGGACGGTATTATACCGGGCGTTGCTGGTTTTATATAGAGTGTAAAAGGACCCCGAGCAATGGTCTAAGAAATATTGCTGGTTTCGTCAATTATAACAACTTTTACAATGGCGATAATGTGGGGAAACGAAAAAAAATGTTTTTCATCTCCAAACGAAATAGTAATTTTTTTTTCTCCGGATTTTGTATGGAGAAGAAATGTTTTTTTTTTGTGAAATAGCAAGTCTCGTCTTTATTCATGACTAGATGCCCCGGCAAACACTTCTTTTGCCTTAGGAAGATTTGTACCTCGTGTATTGGAAGAAATACACCTTTTAAACCTTCCGTGGACTTCCACGAATAATTCAAGACCAAAATTTCTCCAGCGAGTCTTGGTCTTGGAGTCTTGTTTCGAGTTTTGGCGAGACCAACGAACACCAATTCATTTTTATATAGATAGAGACAAAGTATTTAATAATAATTTGTCGATCTGAACATCTTGCGCACTCTATTAAGGATTATGCACATGAATTTACATATATAAGTATATTATAGACATATAAGTAGGTAGCCACAAGGCTCGTTGCCTAGGCCGTCGCCGCGGCTTCGCCCGCCCCACGCGCGTTGAATCAACATAGCACTGTTATCATTCAATTTGTGTCGCCCTCCGGTGTTTTATTATTTTAATGAGCATCAATTTTCAGGAATAATTTCCATTGCGGCCATGGAAATGTTACTGCTGTCATTCGTCACGGTTTTAGTTGGGCCGTGATGGCGGCGTTGTTGTCTCGCGTTGCCAATTGATTGGCTTATGGTGACGAATTTACAAAAGGATTCTATATAGCTGCTTATTTTATATGGTTTCATCAGCCCATATTTGTCCACTGCTGGACATAGGCCTCTCCAATTGCACGCCACTGTGATCTGTTTTCGGCTTCTCGCATCCAGCTTCTGCCAGCCATCTTGCGTAGATCATCAGTCCACCTTGCCTGAGGGCGTCCTACACTCCGTTTGCCGAGACGCCGTCT